>JXCR01040892.1:34077-70540 GCA_002079205.1 Phalaenopsis hybrid cultivar
CGATTTTCATCTGCGATTCTGTATGATAGAGAGGAAGAAATGGATAGGGAGGCTTTGCGTGGCCTTTCTGTGTGACAGAGGGGCGACATGTAGCGATTATTGGTGCCAATTGGGAAAGATGGAGAGACAAAGGGTTGGGTTTCTTTGCCCCATCGTGCGAGACAGAGGGAGACTTGGGCCTCGATTCAAATAGGAAGGGGTGAGTGTGAGGGGCCCTTCGATTTTAGAAAGAATGGGGAGTTGTAGAAAATGTCGTGAATTTTAGCGGGCTTAGGCATGTGGAAAAGATAGTTATAGGTTTTAAATTTATTTTCTCTTCTTATTTTCAAATTTTTTTTGGTTTGTGCTATAGTGACTAAGAAAATACTGAAAAATAGGCTGAATGAGCTGGGATTGAGAGAATTTTGATTTTTTTTAATTAATCATTTTTATGAGGGTATGAGGGTAGAAAAGACTCTTTCCCTGGCCAGTTTTTCGGGTCAACTTTTTGGTCATTTTAGCACGTCTCTGTTTTTATACTATTTTGCTATTTCTGAGAAATGATAGTCAATTGAAAATGAACTTGGAGGTATGGTTTTGAGAGGCGTCTTTTGAAGTTATTGAATGGAAGCTAGTTACTTCCTTGGTCATCTAATTTTCTAAGGAAGTGGCTGCATTTTGTTATGTAATTTTTGCACAATCAATCCAAAAGCTGTTTTCCTTCAATAAAAAAAAGTTGAATAATTGAATGCCATCCGTAGATATTTAAAAATAATCAAACCACTTCTGTCACATCTAACAGAATTTACACAAATTAATTTGTTTATTCAAATTCTGAATGAGCACTGAATTTAAATCTACATATCTGATCAGATCACCTTCACATGAAAAATTCAAAGGAAATCAAATGAGCAGTCCATAAATGACAAAAATTTCAACAGATGTACTGCTGAAGCAATACCTTCAAGTGATTATAATCAGTTATTTATATAAATTTATTGTAATTCCGTTGCTCGCTTCTTTTCTTCAAGTGCACCATTTTTAGCGGAATGCAGAAGTACTATATAATTTCTATTGGCGTGAAACCCCTCTTTTATCTCTTTTTTTAGTCTCTTTCACTATGTATTCATAATCATCTCAAGCCCTGCGTTTCTTTTGAAATAAACAAACTTATTACTAAGGGTCTAATGATTTACAACTGATACTACGGAGACTGCAGCTACTGGATTGGCTTTAGGGGTTGTTTCTGCTGATTTCAGATTCAAACCCATTTCAATGCCGACCGATATAAAAATATGATGTGGAACTGATTTTAGATTTAAGAATTAGTTGAAAATTTTTCTTCATTTCCTCCCTCACCCCCTTTCCAAAAAAAAAATCTCCTCTATATTTGAGAATATAATTGAACTCTTTTGTAATTCCTTGCTTGTTTTCCTCGCTGAGAAAATAAATTCTTATTTACTGTGCAGGTGGGAGAACCAATAGAATGGGGAAGTTCCTGGAAGCAAACACTTTTCTCGCTACTTGAAGATGTTCCGATTGATCTTCGTTCGTATATTGTTTCCATATCTATAGATGCTACTTCAGCAACAACGATTATAATTGACAGGTGGATGCCTCTTTCTTGATATCTTTTCCAAATCTTATTTCCCACAGTTTCTGTGTTGGTGTAGATTGGCATACATTAAACACCCTGTAAGTGTGAATTCAAATTTGTAACTACAGCAATACAGGGGAGTTACTGTGCAGACCCTATCTTTATAATGAAAGCCTTCCAGATGCTTTGCCATTTGTTCGTTCTATTGCTCCCAAAAACCACACTGTCTGCTCTGGGTCATCCACACTCTGTAAGGTCGTGTCATGGTGGAATTCATATGGTTCAAACAAATCCTCTGCCTTATTGATGCATCAGTCTGACTGGTTACTGTGGCTTCTTCATGGAAAGCTTGGCGTAACTGACTACAACAACGCTTTGAAGGTCTGTAGTTATATTATCCATTTTATTTTTTTGATTTATTTTTTGACATATGATGATACTAACAATCTCTTGTTAGATTTACTTGAACTTTCAATGTCTTATTCTTTTCGTATGTATTAGTAACTTTTGATTATGATAGGTTGGATATGATCTGGAGGCTGACTCCTATCCTAAGTGGTTGCTCTCTCAACCATTTTCAGTTCTATTACCTTCTGTCAAAGCACCGGGAACTCCTATTGGTTGTTTAAAGGAGAACATCAGATTGCAATTCGGCAAGTCTTCCTTCCATATCATGTGGAGAGTAAAATAATGATTTGATGATGTCTACATTTTCTATAAAAACTCAAGCAGTTTTGACATGATTGAAGTCATGATTGTACAAACTAGAATTTTCAGCTCTAGTATTACTCAAATAGTGCAGGAGGTTTCCTTGGACCAACTCCCAGTAGTTGTGATAAGTCTAATAATGACAACGTTGATCCTGGGTATAATTATGTCGTTTATCTTCTTAGTTGATTTTGAATATTGATTCAATCTTCTGTATTTATAGCAGATATTCCTTGCATAAGTGTTGAAAGAATTATTATAATTGGTATATTGTCTACACTGTTTTAGCAATTTTGAACTACCTAGATTGGGAACTCCACATGTTAGCTTCGAGGATCAAATTGTTTGACCGCATAACTATTTGCCTAATTTTCTTTCACCACCACGTTCGTCATGTGGGACTACAACTAATATACATTAAATACTTTGTGAAACTGTTTCCTTTTGTCATTGCACTGATCTACATGCTGTTTTTTGAAGTTTTTTTTTTTTACATTGTGATGATATTATCAGACTTTATGTGAACACAAAATCTAACTAATAAATATGAAAGAAGCAATATATAAAATGACTATGTTTTTTGGGTTTAACGCACTCTCACGTTTCATTTGATTATGCCCGTCAATATTAAGTGGCAAGGTGTTTTGGTTCTGTTGTAAAAAAAAAAAATTTCCCCTTTGTTGCTCAGATTTGATGTAATCTGTGACCTTAGCAGTTTGTGGGTGCCCAAGCAGTATATTTAGCTCTGAACTAACTGCTTTGATTCTAAGGTGTTACACTTGCCATTTGTTAATCCAAGGTGGCTGGTTAGCCTCCAGTTCGAACATTTTGCTTCCACTTAAATTAAATGGACTCAGCACAATTTACAGTTTAGGATAAGGTCCCATTCCAGACAGAGCTTTTAACCTAAAAGATGACTGCAATTTGTTTGTAAGGGCATTACACACCATTTGGCTTGCCGTTATTGACTTCGTCAATCTAAAGTATCAGAACTGGTTAAAATTCCGGTTTAAACAATGCCTTTTCCCTTCTCATCCAGGCAGCAGAATGTGCTTTAACCTCTAGTTATGCTCTTAATCGCAGGTTTTTCGAAGAATTGCATTGTCTGCGCTGGAACAACTGATAGTATTGCAGCTTTTCTTGCAGCACGTGCTACCAAACCAGGGCAAGCTGTGAGTTTCAAAGAGAGATTTGTAACTGAATTGTTGAGAGAATACCACAATTTTGCTTTACTGTGACTAGGTATTTTATTTATCATTTATTTATTTATTTATTATTATTATTAGCATTGGTTTACTTTGACTAGGTTACATCACTGGGTTCAACCTTAGCCATCAAGCTCTTAAGTACCTCCCGAGTTGAAGATTCACGATACGGTGTATATAGTCATCGCTTTGATGATAAGTGGCTAGTAGGTGGTGCCTCGAATACTGGAGGATCTGTTCTTCATCAATTTTTCACAGATAGGCAATTGGAACTGCTAAGCAAGGAAATTAACCCTTTGGTAGCTTCTTCTTTGGATTACTATCCTTTAGCATCAAAGGGGGAACGGTTTCCTGTTGCAGACCTAGACATGATGCCCAGGTATCAAAATAGTCATCTACCATATCATGCATAGGGAATTAAAGATTCTCATTGTGGGCAGGCATCCATATTTTTTTTTTATAAATTGGTAAAATGATATTTATTTATCATTTGATTGGTTAGAAATAAGCATGGATTTAAAATATCACACTCATTAAATTTAATGGCTTTTAGCATGCATAAAATGAAAAAAAATGATTACTTTTTTTCTCATTTTCCATCTACAAGACTTTTAAGTTTGTTAGGTTATTGATTGTGCTTTTTATTCTACTTTTGTAGTGCCGAAGAATGTTCATTTAAAAATAAAACAACATTACAATTATCCACTTAAAATTAAGTAAACTAGTAATCGTCTCAAAAGTTTCATTTGGGTAACATGGACTTCAAAGCATTGATGTTGCACAAAAAGATATGTTGAAATGGCTTTAACTCATGCAGAACTTGGATACAAATGAGTTTAGAATTAGCATTTGAAGAGCTCATCCCAAATAATAAGTAGAAAGAATGGAGCTAATTTTGATGATGAAGATGATAGGTTTTGAAACTTTCAATTTAGTGATTTGGCCGGACAACTTTAAGCCACAACTTGCATTGCATGGTACAAGGCCTTAAAATTAAAATGAATATTTTGAAAAACATTGAAACTGAGATGGAACTTTGGGAAAGATAGTTTTGTGTAATTTGCTCACAAACTATTTATTTAATGCTTTTTTCTATTTTTTCATAAGATTGAACCCACGGCCTCAAAGTGATGCAGAATACTTGCACGGGCTTCTTGAATCCATTGCTAGAATAGAGGTACCAGGAACTCAAATGTTAATTTTCTTTTTAAAGTTTTTTTTATGATGGTAATGTTGATCTTTCTTATGTGTGATCAACCCTTGCTTGTGCGCAGGTTAAGGGCTACAGACTGCTGAAGGAGCTTGGGGCCACACAAGTGGAGGAAGTGTTCACAGCAGGTGGAGGAGCAAAGAATGAGCAGTGGAGAAAGATTAGGATGCGACTCCTGGGCTTGCCGGTGCACTGTGCATTGCAGACTGAAGCTTCATATGGTGCTGCACTTCTTGCAATGAAGGGTTCTGGTCAGAGTATCTGAACATCCTGTGAAACTGTAAGCATATTGATATAATTTTTATGGGTAATGAAAAGCAATGACCTAACATTTACTAATGCTGAATGAGTGTTTCTCACATTAAAGGGTGTGTATTAAAAGTATTAAACTGAGAAAGAGCAGAAGGGATGATTATTGGTCTAGAATGAGAATTTTCAGGATTTTTCTCTCTTTTAACTGTCTCTCTCATTACACAAAAAAAAAAAAAATTGAAGTGGGAGAAGAGCAGAAGGGATGATTAATAAATATGCTCTCAAGATGGGGATGCCTTATTGGTTCATTACATTGAACGGAAATTAACTCTTTAATTGTTCAAAGAAATTTAAAGATACCTGAGTGCAATTCGGTTCACATTTGTTGACTTCTGAAGGGAACAATGCCCATTTAACTATTTTTGTTTCGTTGAAGATTTCTTGAAGTAAAGAATGATCCTTTATCTATTTATGTATGGTTGAATGATTTGTCAAATGGCGTGATAGCATCATTGACTTGAGAAAATATTTTGTTTAGGATGATACCCACATCATTCAATGTTCTAGTTTGAACTATTATTTATGGCATGCACCGTCTTTTTTAGGATAGCAATGTTTCTCACACTCATAAATTTGATCATTTTTCATTATATTGTGTCATATGATATGCCATTTATTAACTAATTATAATTTAAGAGCTGGACTAAGCCAGTATAATATGTGTAAGACATTGCATACAATTGATATTAGACTTATGTTCTATAAATCTATGTTTAGAAATAAATGATTTGCGCTTTCATGAGAATGCCATGTTGATCAAACTGCGAGGTAACTTAAATTGTGGTGGGATAAAATCATTTCTTTCAGTTAAAATCACTGAACTGCTTTGGTTCATCAAAGCTCAGAATTAGCAGAAAGTAGAGTAAAAATATANCCAAACTGCGAGGTAACTTAAATTGTCGTGGGATAAAAATCATTCCTTTTTCAGTTAAAATCACTGAACTGCTTTGGTTCATCAAAGCTCAGAATTAGCAGAAAGTAGAGTAAAATTATAAATATAGCTATCAATGTTACTGTTCTTGATCAGATTTTTAAAATCAATAACACAACCCTTAGCTATGAGGCCCCTCATATTCCAAGATGTATTGATAGAGGGGGGATCGGAGTTGGATTTGTTGGGTTTAGAGACTTGGCATGTGAAGAATCATAATATCTACAACCTTCTTGAATTTTTCCAATATGGGTCTTGGGAAGTTGAAGCCTAGAAGTCAGTAGGGGTTTGGCTATTCCCAATAGAGAGATTGCTGTATTTTGAAAGTGAAGAGTGACCTGCTACTTCGATAGAGGACAATGGGGTTGCCCTACTTTGAGGATGAGGTGTGGGAATTACTTGCGATGATTCGAGAGAAGCGGAGAGGAGATGCTTTCAAGCACAAATGGAAGAATAGTTTGGAGGTTAAGGTGGAATTTGATGTGGATGAGTGGNATTTGAGGATGAGGTGTGGGAATTACTTGCGATGATTCGAGAGAAGCGAAGAGGAGATGCTTTCAAGCACAAATGGAAGAATAGTTTGGAGTTTAAGGTGGAATTTGATGTGGATGAGTGGACATGACCCTTAATTATTTGACGTACGGTGCTTTACTATATCTTCTTGCTGACATGGTTTGAGCTTTAAATCATAAAGATCTTGGGAGATTCTATTTTCATGAAGGTTAATTTGATTACTATTAAACAACCAAATAGATTTCAAGCTTGCTAGAAATGCAAAACAAACCTTTTTCATCCCAACAACATAGAGAATATCATATAAATTTGATCCAAATTGGAATTTATAAAGTGTCTTTCTTGGTTGGTTGAAAATCTTAAAACAATTTCTTGAAGATGAAGGACATTCCAATGATGAAACATGATCCAACGTTCCAAACNGGACATGACCCTTAATTATTTGACGTACACTATATCTTCTTGCTGACATGATTTGAGCTTCAAATCATAAAGATCTTGGGAGATTCTATTTTCATGAAGGTTAATTTGATTACTATTAAACAACCAAATAGATTTCAAGCTTGCTAGAAATGCAAAACAAACCTTTCTCATCCCAACAACATAGAGAATATCATAGAAATTTGATCCAAATTGGAATTTATAAAATGTCTTTCTTGGTTGATTGAAAATCTTAAAACAATTTCTTGAAGATGAAGGACATTCCAATGATGAAACATGATCCAACTTTCCAAACCACGTCATAATCTTCAACATAAGTGAGCATAAAATGGAATAAAACCTCAAATATAGCACAAAATTTCTACATTATCTTACCATCATATGAAGAGAATCATATAATTCTTTTTTCTATAAAATTCGCCAATGTTTTTGTTTGTCTTGTATCGGGCTTCTATTTTCTTTAGTCTTTTGGAGTTGGTGTTTATTTACATTCGAAATTTGTTGGCTCTATTTCTTTGCTCCCTTACCTTTAGGTTTCAAATATTATCTTTGTGCTGTTGGCCATTTTGTGGAGTATTGCTTTTTTGTTGTAATTTTTTGTGGTTGGTTTTTCCTTTGATTGCAATAATTGGTTGGATGTGTATGAATGTTGAGATGATACATCTTGTTATGTTATTAGCGAAGCTACTCTTTAATTGTTTGGTTGTGATTAGGGATTTTTTGGTTTGTAGAAAAAGGAATGCGGTGCAAAAAGAGTTTATTGTATTTGGAATACTTCAAAGTTATTTGGTTCAATGAAAAATAAATTCAGGACAACATTTTTTGGTTTGATTTAAAGAAAAAGAAAATGTGTATAAAGTATGCGGCCAACGAGAAATAGCGGCGAGTGGTGGTGACTGATGGCCGATGGCGGGTGATTGTTGATTGGATGACAGGTTGCAGACATTGATAGGAGTGGTTGATAGTGGCGTATAACACTTTACATAAAGTGGTGTGTTTGGAATTTGCTCAAATCCAATGAATTCTAAATACTTTGAAAATGAATTAGGGAAAAAATTTAAAATGTATTGTAATTTTATATTGCATTAAGAATTCATTTACCAAANATGGCGTACAACACGTTACATAAAGTGATGTGTTTAGAATTTGCTCAAATCCAATTAATTTTAAATACATTGAAAATGAATTAGGGAAAAAATTTAAAATGTATTGTAATTTTATATTGCATTAAGAATTCATTTACCAAACACCATACTTTTTTTTTAATTTTTTTTGCAAAAGATATGCAATGCACTCCTTTTACAACAAACCAAATATTATCTTAGAGTTTTGCCTATACTAATTGATATTTGCACTAACTTTGAGTTCCTCCACTTTTATTATTTATTTATTTATTTTGTTCTCTGTCCTTTTGATTTTGGATGAGTTATTGGTTCTTTTGTTTGTATTAGGATTATTTTGTGCTAGAAAATTCATGGCATTAGAGTGATTATTTAACGATTTAGCATTGCACGAAGAAACTACAGTTGTAAGATATAGTATTAGTAGTTGGGCACAAAGGCCGTAGTTGATTGTTGTATAGGCAGTAGTTGGCCATAGAGGTCGTGATTCGAAGCTGCAATATCATCAGTTGGCCTTAGAGGTCGTAATTGGTGACCGTAGTAATGTANAACTTTTTTTTTAAAACTTTTACAAAAGATATGCAATGCACTCCTTTTACAACAAACCAAACATTATCTTAGAGTTTTGCTTATACTAATTGATATTTGCACTAACTTTGAGTTCCTCCACTTTTATTTATTTATTTATTTATTTTGTTCTCTGTCTTTTTTTTTTGGACGAGTTATTGGTTCTTTTGTTTGTAATAGGATTATTTTGTGCTAGAAAATTAATGGCATTAGAGTGATTATTTAACGATTTAGCATTGCACGAAGAAACTACAGTTGTAAGATATAATATTAGTAGTTGGGCACAAAGACCGTAGTTGGTTGTTGTATAGGCAGTAGTTGGCCACAGAGGTCGTGATTCGAAGCTGCAATATCATCAGTTGGCCTTAGAGGTCGTAATTGGTGACCGTAGTAATGTAAGTTGGTCACTTCAGTTGAAAGTTGTAATAGTAATAGTGAGTTACATAGACTATAGTCGGTGGCTGCATTAGAGGTAGTTGATCACAGAGTTCATAGTATGAAGCCGTAACTATAGTAGTTAGCAACATATGCCTTAGTTGATTACTGCATAGGCAATAGTTGGCCACAAATGTTGTGATTGGAAGCCACAATATTGCCAGTTGACTATAAAGGCCATAGTTTGTGATTGCAACAGCTTCAGTTGGTCATAAAGGTTGTAGTTGAAGCTGTAACAATAATAGTTGGCCATAGTTCATAGATATCACGATAGCGACAATTGACCATGGATGTCATAATTGGAAGCTGTAATATTAATTAACAACAAAAGACATGGTGATTATAATATTCATCAGGAGCCTCCGATTAACATTAAAGCTATCAAAGGAAAATCGATCGAGGTCACCTTGGAAAAGCTTAGAGCTGACATTAAACAACTTTCTGAAGAGCAATGTGAGGACATTGATGATGAAGACTATGATCTGCCAGACTATATGGATGAAGAGTTTGCTGAGATCAACATTGTTGAAACCAGAGCTTTGTCATCTCTACAAGATGCCCCATCAATTGATGAAGAGGACGATGCTGAGATGTTACAGAAAGTCATTCAGCAGAAGGACGAGCAAATCAATCGCATGGAGAAAAGGATGGAAGAGATTATGACCGTTATAATGACTCAACAGAGTCAGCCTTAATCTCAAAAAACAACCCTTGCGAAGGAAAATTAGCCGGAGATCATTCAAATTGCATACGAGAAGAATGAATTCACCTTAATACTAAAAAAGGATCTTGTCTAGAACATGATACCAAAAAAGGACATCAAGCAGATGGTAGAACAACCAGTGAGAGAAGTCCTGACTTAGTGAAAGAAGGGAACAGTAATTTTGAAGGGTAGACCATATCCGTAGGAGTTCGATGTTGTGAAATATCCCAAGGGTTTCACACCACTATTTTTCAAAACCTTCGATGGAATAGATAACCCCTGACAACATGTTGCACACTTTCGACTAAGTTGCTGCAACGTGGGGGGTGATAAAACATTATTGTTCCGCCAGTTGATGAGCAGTCTCTCTAGACTTGCCTTTGATTGGTATGCGAAGTTACCCACCGGCTTGATAAAGACGCTCACAGAACTAGAAAGCTTGTTTGTTAAGAGGTTCGTTGGAGGTGATCTTACGGTAGAGTGACAAAGACCGACAGAAACATTGGTGGACTACTTTCTACGATGAAGAAACTTAAGCATGAAATGTGAAGCACAACTCCAAGAACAACATGCGATAGTAATTTTGCTGAAAAACATCCACGGTCCAACAACCTTCTTACTCATGGGATTTACAATCAAGATCTTCGAGAAGCTACTCAGTAAAGCTGGAAGTTTGCAAGAAGAAGCAAAACAACTTGGATTCCTAAAAAGAGCTAAAAAGCCAAAGTTGGTAAAAGCATCTGAAAAGTAGTTTGGAATAATGACAGCGGTAGAGAGAGAGGCAAGCAACCGATGCAGATCCAAGCTGAGCAGCCTTGGCAGAGTTATCAACATCCTTAACAGTATAGTCAACAGTCATTCCAGCAAAGGCCCTACCAGATGGATGAAATGCAAAACTCGACCATGGTCGATCGATTGAACATGTATACTCTTTCAAGGTTGAGGTCGTTGGGAAGATGTTCTGAAATTTAGTTAAGAAGCCTAAGTTCGGGCTGCCCTAGCCAAAGAAACTAGAAGAGGTCGATAAGAAAGACCAACTCAAATACTGTCCATACCACAACTTGTTTGGACACACCATAGAAGATTGTTCCAGCTTCAAAGAATGACTCCAGATGAACTTAAAAAATGAGAACATAACGATCCCGAAAGAGTATTTAAAAAAACCTAAAAAGGTTATGTCAATATGATTTCTTCTGTTCCAATTTTTTCGATCGATCTCTATGCAACTGATAATAGATGGAGTATAGCTTGGACAAAATCCTCTAAGAAGATATTGAACCAAATTCATACTACTTCGGTGCAAGTTTCCATTCAAAGTCTAGAACCTGCTAAGCCAACACTATCAATTGCAGCAGAGGAGCTACCTCAGGAGCGAGCAAGAAAGATGGACAAAGAAACAAAGACCGACGATTCGAAGAGTAGAGTAGGGGATGCTTCTCATAGATTGGTTGCTTCGGATTTGGGGGAGAAATCCATCAAACCATTGAATCTGTATGATTATTTCTTTGTCCTTTTAGAATCGTATATTTCTAAGAGTTATGATTCTGGCGACGTTTTGATTGTCTCTAGTGGTAACATGTTTGATAACAATCGATTTAA
The DNA here is from genome assembly GCA_002079205.1 of Phalaenopsis hybrid cultivar. Classification (NCBI taxonomy): domain Eukaryota; kingdom Viridiplantae; phylum Streptophyta; class Magnoliopsida; order Asparagales; family Orchidaceae; genus Phalaenopsis; species Phalaenopsis hybrid cultivar. The sequence continues at coordinate 45,399 of JXCR01040892.1, forward strand.
CTCGAATTTCAATTCCTATGACAATTCTCAAATAATACAAGACCTGATCGAGTTCGCCAATATATATATGAGAAAGACGTTAACAACACGAGCTATGACAATATTTATGTAGGATTTTAAATAAGATTTAAAGCTAAAATTAAGCTGGTTTTAAGCAGAATTTTAAGTAGGATTTAAGCAAGATTTATGCAGGGTTTCAGGTTTAATAAATCTGGGACGAGCGAAGAGGAAGAATGGCGCGAACAAGCTTACCTTCCTTAATGATTTTTGATAGGAGCGAAGCGGAAGGCTGAGAAAGATGGGAGTTTCGGTGGTCTCTGTAAGTTGTGATCGGTTGTTGTCTTCCCAGCTAGCTCTAATGGTGACTGTATCGCGAAGGTTCATTCACGAAGACGATGGTTTTGGCATAACCGGGAGAGGAGTGACCTAAGCGAGGGTTTTGGATAGAGATGAGAAGTTTAAGCAAAATTGAGAAAGGAAAGAGGATGTTGATGAGTGTTTCGAGCGTTTGGGAGAAAGGGAAGATGAAAGTTTTCATCTATTAAGCATGCTTTTTCGATGGTTTAGCCATTGTTTATTATCCGTTAATTTATAATACAAATCCGACATTAAAACCCGTCTGTTATAATCAAACACTCGTCAATTAATGACCTAGTAAAAACGACTCTGTTAATTATCGATGACTTATGTCCGTTGGCTTTTATTTAAAGATGAACTGACGAGATACAAATGTAAATGTGCCATCAGAAATATTTTCGAGCAAAAGTGACGGTTTATGCAGTTGGTAAGCCATTGGGAGTTAACTAAATGTTATCGATAATTACCACGATATTTTCAATGCACAAAATACTATCGATGGTTATAGATGATAGTGATCACAATAAGAATTTTTTTTTTGAATAATATTAGAAACGAATGAGGGAGGAGGCATGTAAATATAATCTTCCAGGCAAGGCTGGAGGCGAGTGGAGAATCAAAATATTCACCTTTCACATCAACCATGTAGTCATAGTTTGGTGGTTAACTAGGTGAAGACTAAGATGCATTATAACTTCTTTCATTGAAATATTTGTGTTTCATGTCACTTATTGAATATGGATCAAAAGTACATTGCATATGACTACTATTTTGGTGACCGTTTGGGGCTGCTTATTTAGGTGCGGTAGCATTTTGAAAACGCCGCCTTGGAGTTTGTTTAAAGCGTTCAGAAGGGCGTTTTAAAACGACGATAATCACACACAATTTTTCCTTCTACACATCGCACGCGGGGCTCCTCTTGCGTTCGGTGTTTGTTAGGGTTCTATTCCTCTCGTGCCCCTGCAATATCTCTCTCGCGCTCTTCCTCGCCATCTCCTTTCCCGATCTTCTCCTTCGTAAACATCGACTCTTCTGGTGAGATTTATATGCCGCTATGCTTTCTGGTTGTTCGATATTCTTTGGTTGGTTTTTATTTGCAAGATTCGGTCTTCTCCTTCGTTGTTCGATCTATATGTGCCTCAATTCGGTTATCTTTAGTTTTTTTGCAAGAATTGGTTTTTTTTAGGGTTGTCTTTAGGATGCCTTTGCTGGATTAGGGTTGAAAAAATGTTGATGGAAATGGATCTGAGGTTTTCTCGTGAGTTTTTTCTACGTTTTTTTTAGGTTTTTCTTGAGAAATGCAGATGAGCAATGGGGGGAATTTTGGTTCGCACTGTGGGAATCTTTGTTCTTCCCGTCCCTGTTCCTTTATGCAAAATTTTGGTTCGAAAAGTGGGAATCGTATAATACTGTTGGAATGTTTCAATGCGTCCCTTTTATATTGTTCTTGAAGGAATGCAGTGTAAATCGTTACACTGTTGGAATTTTTTGATAAGCCTTTTATAGTGTTCTTGAAGGAATGAATGCAGGGGGAATCATTATACAGTTCGAACTGCTGGATTTTTTTAGCTGCACCTGTTATATTGTTTAGCTCATTTCGAACTGCTGGAATTTTCTAACTTGTGGAATTTTTTAGTTGCACCTGTTGGAATTGGAATTATTCAACAATTGATAAGTCATTTTAGCTGCACCTGTTGGAATTGGAATTGGAATTGTTTATGGTCACGGTTTAGGGGCATTTGTTTGAATACCTATTCGATATTATCTAGTTTTGTTGTAATTGTTTTTCTGCATTTGTTTGAATTATTTAGGTGCACAATTTATATAGAATGTTGCTCATGTTCTTTTAGATACTATTGGATACTATCTAGAATTGTTTAGTTCTATTGGATGCTATCTAGAATGACTATGCTTATTGCTTAACATGAAACTACTGCTGTTGTTCTTAATTGGGTTATTTTTCTTCTTGCTGCCGAGGTTATTATAGAATTGGGTTCCTACTTGGGCTATTGGTGTCTAGTGATTTGGTTATTAATTTTGGCACTTCCTATGAGATGAGATACAATGCTCATATGTGAAACAGGGTTTGCATGAGAGATTGAAAAGGAAATTTTACATCAAATTTTACACAATATGTAAATATTTTACATCAAATTTGATTTGTATTGCTTTATTTTCACACTATGTCTCAAATGTAGATGTCTATCGAGAACCATTGCTATGTATATGAAAAACATAGCTATGTAACCTTACACAATTTCATAATAAAACATATTCGGTGTCTTACTGTGGATGTAAGTCTTTGACTGAACCACATAATTCCTTTGTGTCATTATTTTTTATTTTTTCTTCTGTGAGCAAAGTTTTATTTTTCTTCTGTGAGATTTGCTTATTACTCAAGTTGGATTTGTTGTGGATGTATGCTCAATTTGTGGTTGTAGGTTAACTTTTTTAAATACATCTATTTGTTTCTTCTCTTATTGGTGCATTTGGCTAATTTTCCTATGCATGTTTAGTTACAAAATGAATTTCTTTACACAATATGTAATTCTTCATATAGTACCACAATGTCTAAGACAAGTGAAGGTGATCCCTCAGCGATGTGGGATAAGGAGGTTACAATTATTTTTTGCAACCTCTGCATCACCGAGATTGAGATCGGGAATAGGCCGACCACCTATTTCAACAAGAAAGGTTGGCAGAACATATCTAAGAGGTTTAAAGAGTTGACTGGAAGGGATTATGATAGGTTGAAGTTTAAAAATAAATGGGATCAATTGAAGAATGAGTGGAAAATTTGGAAGGAGCTAAAACGTGGATCCACGGGTTTAGGCTGGGATCCAATCAAATGGACAATTGATGCTCTCGAGGAATGGTGAGCCGAGAAATTAGAGGTAAAATTGTTATTATGCCTTTGTCACTTACAAATTTTTTCATTTTAAGCAATTATCCTCCTAGACCCTGAATCTTTATTGTAATTTTTAGGCAATGCCGACAACAAAAAAATACAAGCAGAGCAGAATTGACCCTGATCTTGAATATAAACTTGACATTATGTTCAAGGGGGTAATGGCAATGGGAAAGAGAGCATTTAGCCCGTGTGAAACAGGGTTTGCAGGGATACTTGATGATTTTCCACCAGATCGGGTAGCAGTTGACGAAGAAATACACAGCGTTAACCAGAGGGAGATGGGGGAATGAAGCTCACAGATGAAGAGGCCAAGGCTTGAAAGAAGAAATAAAGAAAATGATACTTTTATCCAAACTTCATTTGACAGACTCATATATGCTTTTAGAGCAAGACCACCTGCTCTACTACCTGACAACACTATCTTCGATTGTCTTCGCACTTTGAAAAACATCCCTGAAGTTGTAGCAGATAAGCACTTTCATGCAATATGTATGAAAAAACTCGAGGATCCAACACGTAGGCACATATTTATGGCGATGGAACTAGAGTTCCGAGTCGAATATTTACGTGTTATTGTAAATGAATGAGTTCTTATAATTGTTTTCATGTAATCTGTAAAGTTATGAACTCATTTGTTATTTGGAGCAGTGTTTCTTTTTTAAAATGTACTTTTAATTGATTCCTAAATGCATATTAGCAGAGCTTTTATTTTATTTAAAAGGTAATTTTACTAGCTGAGTTTTCTCCTTTTTTATTTCTTTCGCTATATTGGTTATTAATTGATGAAATAACTGAGATTTTTCTTTCTTTAGGATGGATCCACAACATGAACGTCGTAAGAGAATGACATGGGCTGCAGCTATTGCCATATTACTATTGGAGTATTACCGATCAAGCAGAAATCGTATACCCTAAATGACCTCCAGTTTTGTTGGGGATAAATGGGTTGGTGAAATGCTTTCTGGACATCCTATTAAGTTTAGTAACATATTTCGAATGACAATCCCGATCTTTATGGATCTCTTGCATGAGTTATCCCTCAATCACGGACTCCAAGGTTCTTCGAGAACAACGAGAAGGGAGGTATTGGCTATAACACTATATATTCTGTCACAAAATGAATCAATTAGGGGTGCTATTGAGAGATTTCAACATTCATCAGAGATAATAATTCGTTATTTTTCCAAAGGCATACATGCACTTGTTAGCTTTGCCTCTAAAAACATCAGGCCAGAGGATCCATCATTTGCTAATACTCCAGTCCAAATTGCAGTCGATTCCCGTTACATGCCTTACTTTAAGGTAACCATTCTTTTATGTACTTTCATAACAATACATTAATATTTTCTGACATTGTAAAACAGAACTGCATATGTGCAATTGACGGTACTCACATTAATGCTCGAATATCAAGCCAGGACAATGTGGCTTACATTGGTCGAAGTGGTTCGACTACTCAAAATATCATGGTATTATGTGAATTCAACTTGTGTTTCACACATGTTATGGCGGGCTGGGAAGGGAGTGCATATGATAGTCGAATTTTCGCTTATGCTACGAGAAATAGATCGCAGGGTTTTCCTCATCCGCCTCCAAGTATGTGTTGAAGTTTAAAATTTCAAGTTATAGGTATTTATTGCAAATAACAATAACTTTCATAACAAAAAAATACTATTTGGTTGATGTTGGATACCCAATGCAGAGGGGCTATCTCAAACTATATCCAGACACTAAATATCACATTTTTGATTTTGAGCGAGCAAGTGTCACTATTCGTGGTAGGAAATAAATGTTTAACAAACGTCACTCCTCTTTACATGGGGTAATTAAAAGAACGTTTGGTGTGTGGAAGAAGAAATTTGTCATTCTATGTGATATGCCGTCATATCCATTTCAGAAGCAGGTGCATATTGTGGTAGTAACAATGACACTTCATAACATCATACGACGACACCCTTCACTTTTATATATGGACTTTAGTATGGCTGATAACGAAGAGTGACAGTCTATGAAGAACCATCAGAAAGCATGATCGGACCTTCAGTTCCTGAGGAGGAGAATGAATTTAATGAATTTGTAGTTCATGATGCATAGAGTGTGGCTGAGATGGCTGCTCTGAGGGAGTCTATAGCAGATGCTATATATGACAGCTAATCCAACAAATCTTTCTTTTCTTCGTATATATGTAGATTAATTTTGTATGTCTATTTTATTTTTTGGGGATAAGTACTGACATTCTTTATGTTTTTTGGTTTTTTTCGCAGTTATACAAACATGACTTCTAGGATATCAGTTACAGACAGATGTATTTTGTGTTATTGTAGACTACCGTCTCCGTTGCTCTTTTCGCGTCAACCTAATAGCTTTGGGAGACAATTTTACGGTTGTGTTAAGGGTGTTTCTGCTCGTTACGACTTCTTTCGGTAGACTGACAGTCCCACATATTACACTACCAGTAGTCATGGGAATCCGAGGTTTTCCTAGGTTGATAGTGCAGATGAGGACAGACGTAGCCAGAGTTTGAAATTAAATATTTTAATATTTTTCATTGTAGTTGTACTTGTCTTTGTATTGTTTTTATTTCTTCTGGTACTCACGAGAGTGTGAGAACTGTATGTCATCTTTTAGAACTGATTTGTGATGATGGTATGCTTCTGTTCTACCAATAAGCTATTCTGAATAAGCTGCCCCAAGCAGTTTTATCAGACAGGGACATGAATGTCATTTAACCACCAATAAGCTAATTTGAATAAGCTGTCCCAAACAGTAAGTCAGATTATTCTGATTATTCTGCACATTATCAGAATAATCTGCTTATCAGCAAATTATAAATAATCGACAGCTGCGCCAAACAAACCCTTAGCTAAAATATAACACCTTAAAGCGTTATTCAAAATAATTTAAAATAAATAAATTTTATTTTTGTGGTACCAATCATGAAATTAGAAAGTCCTTTGTCATAATTTTTGCAACTCTTTGATATATTTTCTTGGCATGATCAAAACAACTAGAGGAATGAAATGAGAATTGATTTTCTTTTCATAAGTTTTTTAGAGATACAATCACTATTACGAAAATCTGATGGAGATTCTAAAGGAAAATAGAATAAGAATTTCATCATTAGTTATAAGTGATGCAATCCAACCATAATATTTAAGAGATCTAAAAATGCCCCATTAAGGTCCTTGCAATATTGTTTCATTGAACTATTTTTCCCACCCAAAGAGGAGGTAGGTGAGATTGCATGCTAACAATCAAATGGCCATCTTAAAATATAATTAAGCATGTTAATTGATAACTAATTATTTTGAAATTTTCTCTAATATTTGAAGTATTCATAAAAAAAACAAAATATTTTAAAATTACTAAATATATTAATATTTCATAATTTCAAGATAAAATTAACCTAACAATTTTATACNATGTTCTACCAATAAACTATTCTGAATAAGCTGTCCCAAACAGTTTTATCAGACAGAGACATGAATGTCATTTAACCACCAATAAGCTAATCTGAATAAGCTGCCCCAAACAGCAATTCTGATAAGATTATCAGAATAATCTGCTTATCAACAAATTATAAATAATCAACAGCTGCGCCAAACAGACCCTTAGCTAAAATATAACACCTTAAAGCGTTATTCAAAATAATTTAAAATAAATAAATTTTATTTTTGTGGTACCAATCATGAAATTAGAAAGTCCTTTGTCATAATTTTTGCAACTCTTTGATATATTTTCTTGGCATGATCAAAACAACTAGAAGAATGAAATGAGAATCGACTTTCTTTTCATAAGTTTTTTAGAAATACAATCACTATTACGAAAATCTGATGGAGATTCTAAATGAAAATAGAATAAGAATTTCATCATTAGTTATAAGTGATGCAATCCAACCATAATATTTAAGAGATCTAAAAATGCCCCATTAAGATCCTTGCAATATTGTTTCATTGAACTATTTCTCCCACCCAAAGAGGTGGTAGGTGAGATTGCATGCTAACAATCAAATGGCCATCTTAAAATATAATTAAGCATGTTAATTGATAACTANTTCCCACCCAAAGAGGAGGTAGGTGAGATTGCATGCTAACAATCAAATGGCCATCTTAAAATATAATTAAGCATGTTAATTGATAACTAATTATTTTGAAATTTTCTCTAATATTTGAAGTATTCATAAAAACAAATATTTTAAAATTACTAAATATATTAATATTTCATAATTTCAAGATAAAATTAACCTAACAATTTTATACTTTTGTTAGTCTCTCTTTATGAGAAAAATAATAAAAAAGCTTTGGGCAAAAATGAAGAGAACAATCGAAATTTATGGTTTAAAATTTCAAATTTATTTTATAAACAATCATTAAAAAAGAAATAACAATGCTACAATTTTGTTTTCTTAAATTTTTATAGCAGAAAAATACTCGTCAAAATTTGATTTGATTGAAACGATTAAAATAAAATATAAGATTCAACTTACATCATAATTAGACCTGGGTATTGGATGAGTGGCTCAACGGACTTGCCATAAGCCCACCTATAATGGTCGGACTTAACTATGAAAAATAGAAATTAAACTGGCTCAACCCGACCCTAGCCTGTTTTGACAGTCAAATCCGAGATGAGCCCAACTTGCAAAAAACTCGACCCAAGCCCACTTTGATTCATTCAAAGCTCGGATGAGCCCAACCCGCATAAAGCTAGTCCTGCCCAATAAGCCGGTGTCATAGGTGTAGTTTGCAAGTGTAAGCTTTTGAGGCGGTTGATTTTCTCCTCCTTTCTCTTCTCTATCTAGCCATAAATTTTTTTTTTAATATTAATACCAACCAAATATTTCATATCACATAAAACTTATCACTTCTTAATTTTTTTTTAAAATTGAAATGCAACTCATGCTTAGGTAAGATGACAAATCTATAAAAATAGAAGTCCAAGTTAGATATGCACTAAAATATNTATTTTTTTTAATATTAATACCAACCAAATATTTCATATCACATAAAACTTATCACTTCTTAATCTTCTTAAAAAATGATGCAACTCATGCTTAGGTAAGATGACAAATCTATAAAAATAGAAGTCCAAGTTAGATATGCAGTAAAATATCAATTGATGAGTCATATGTATGTAAATCCTTTTTTAAAAAATATTTTATTCAACTCTTGTATCTACATGTCGAGATGTTCTTAATTTAAAATTCGGTGTCCTATGCCTATTCTAAATCTTTTTGACAAAAAAAAAACTAGCCTATATAATTTTAACCCATGCTGACTTGGTTTTACGAAAAAATATTACATCAGTACTACGCACGTAGAGTAACGTGCGTAGCCAATAAAATCACGCCACGATACCTCNCTAAAATATCAATTGATGAGTCATATGTATGTAAATCATTTTTTAAAAATATTTTATTCAACTCTTGTATCTACATGTCGAGATGTTCTTAATTTAAAATCCGGTGCCCTATGACCTATTCTAAGGGTCCGTTTGGGGCAGCTTATTTGGAGCGGTAACGTTTTGAAAACACACCTGACCTGTTTGGGTAAACTGCGTTTTGGCAGTTTATGCGTTTTAAAAATGCTGAAAACATCATTTTCACACTGCACCTGTCTAGGTGAGGTGACAGCTTTCTGGCTGCGGTCTAGCTTCTCCAAAAAAATAAAAATTTGTAATAGCTACCGCACCTAGCTTATCAGTAGATTATTTTTAATCAGCTTATCAACATATTATTCAATAAGCTGTAGCTGCCCCAAACAAACCCTAAATTTTTTTGCCGTACGTGTCTAGCCTATATAATTTTAACCCATGCTGACTTGGTTTTACAGGTGCAGCCGTGCTAATAAATTCACAAGTATAAAAATAAAACAAATTTAAGTAATACACTCCAAACAAATAAAAAAAAATATTATAAAAAAATTTATTTAAAAATATAAAAATTCACCATGTCATCAGAAGGGGGCTTTATAGTTCTGGGGAGTGAAATGACCGGAGCTCTGCGCGGCGCATTGTTTGTCCGGTTCATAGGGCTAGAGGTGTAAATGAACCGAGCATGAACGAACAGAGTTGGTGTTCGTGTTCGATTCGTTTGAAATTTAGTTTGTTTGAAATAAGCTCGTGTTCGAAATTGTTCGTGAAGTTNGAAATTTTTATAGCAGAAAAATACTCGTCAAAATTTGATTTGATTGAAACGATTAAAATAAATTATAAGATTCAACTTACATCATAATTAGACCTGGGTATTGGATGAGTGGCTCAACGGGCTTGCCATAAGCCAGCTTATAATGGTCGGACTTAACTATGAAAAATAGAAATTAAACTGGCTCAACCCAACCCTAGCCCATTTTGACAGTCAAATCCGGGATGAGCCCAACTTGCAAAAAACTCGACCCAAGCCCGCTTTGATTTATTCGAAGCTAGGATGAGCCCAACCCGCATAAAGCTAGACCTGCCCAATAAGCCGGTGTCATAGGTGTAGTTTGCAAGTGTAAGCTTTTGAGGCGGTTGATTTTCTCCTCCNCACTGTTCATATTTGGTTCGTTTAACTAACTGAATGAAAAAAATTATTTATGTTCGTCTCGTTTATTTATCGAATGAATCGAACACGAATTTATTGACGAATCGAACACGAATTATTCGCGAACAACGAGCTTTTTTTACTGCCCTACATAGGGCCACAGAGGGCCACAGAGTGTGCAACCGCTGCAAAATTAGTACAGGTGGGGGTGGCACATATTCTCCAAAAGCGTTTATTATATACGGACATCGCATCGCATGTAAATTTGGGTGCGCACGAATTTTTCAGTCTCCAGTACATAGCCATCCCAAAGATGGCAATCGAGGCTCTCCGCTTGGCTTTATCTGCTCCCTCATCCATTCTTTTGTTAATGCTTGTTGATGGTTATTTGAAGCTCATATCAAAGTCAACAATAGTTTTCCGAAAGATAAAAAGGTCATACTTGCATGAGCGAAGTCATTTATAATAAAATGGACAAGCTTTGTATGAAGATGACCATCAACAATTAAAAGGAAATGTGTTGAAAAGAATTTTTAAGAAGTTAGAGAGATAAGTCACTCTTTTTCTAGCAATGAAGAGGAGCTCAAATAGCCATATAAGTTTCTTTTAATAGTGATAGAATAATGCATATTATATATTGTTGAATTAAAATTTGTCTGGTAGATCTTGTCTAAGGAATAGATCGTAAGAAATCAAGAGAAAGAAAAAGAGGGATGGAGAAATAGAGAGGAGCAGAAGAGGAGAGGAAAATTTGTCCACTGGGAACCACTTGGGGGTCATGGGCTCGTGGACCCATTTTATTCAGGATAAAATTGTGGGGAGTCAAAAGCTCCTATATATGAAAATGCTCTCCTATTTATAGATGATAGGAGTGCCAAAAAGTAAATTATAATATTACTCTTGTTTTAAAAAGATAGTACAAGATATTGTAGCCTTTAAGTTGGTGTGTTATGTTAGTTATTTCATCGTCCGCATGATCTGTCATTTTGGGGTTTTTCTGTCGGAGGGAGAAGTCGCGTTTCGGTGGCCAATCAAAGAAAAAAGTCCTCTGTCGAAGAAAAAAGTCCTCCGTCGGACGAAAAGGTCGGACGTCGGGAAAAGGTCCTCCGTCTAGGGGAAAAGTCCTCCATTCGGAATGAAAAGTCCTTTGTCCGTGGGAAAGGACCTCCATCAGAGGAAAAAGTCATCTGTCGAAGGAAAAGTCAATTGAGGATAGTCAATTCGATTGAAGCAGACTACATATTGCATTGAGATCCGTGCAAATCATTTTTGAGTATACATATTAAGTTCCTTGATTTTTTTTTCTCGGGTAAAAATAATAAAATTTATAGATTATACATATTCTGAACATATAATTTGTTAATGATACTCCATGCTAGGCGCTTTTTTGCGCTCGATTATGGTATCTTTATTATTACCCACTCGATTTGTCATTCTGGAGTTTTTTCTTTCGAGGGAGTCGTCGGATAGCTGTGGTTCGTCAGAGGAAAAGGTCAGCCGTCAGTGGAGGAAATCAGTCGTCAGAGTTCTTTATTCGTTTGCTTGTCATGGGGAAGAGTTCTAAAATTGCTCGCTCTGGAGTGGTGTCCTGAAGTTGTTCGCTTTAGAGCAGCGTCCAGAGCTATTCGTCCCGTGGTGGAGCCTTGGAACTGTTCTCCCCAAGGTGGAGTCCTGGAGTTGTTCGCCCTGGGGTGAAGACCTGGGGTTGGTCGTTGTGGAGTGAAGTTTTGTGGTTGTTCGACGTGGAGTGGAGTTGTGGAGGTGTTCGCCCTGGCGTGGTCTCCTGGAGTTGTTCGTCACGGGGTAGAGTCTTGGAGTTATTCGCCCCAAAGTGGTGTGCTAGAGCTGTCTGCCATTGAGTGGAGTCCTAGAGTTGTTTTCCCCAAAGTGGCATCCTAGAGTTGTTCGCCCCGGGATGGAGTTCTAGAGCGGTTTGCCCCAGAGTGGAGTCCTGGAGCTGATCGTCCTGGGGTGGAGTCCTAAAGCTCTGCACCCATCATGGAGCTTGTCATTGTAGACTGTTAAATTATTATAAAGGACGAGGACGACCGTTTCACACCTCTCACGTAATTTATCGTTGTCAAGTGACGAGTCATATTACACTTCTAGCAGAGTTTGTCACTGCGAGGTGTTAGATTCTTTTTTTACCCCTTGCGGTGCTTGTCGTTGTCGGGTGCTAGATTTTTTTACTCATCGAGGAGCTTGTCACTCTTGGGTGTTAAATTTTTTTGCATCCGTCATGAAGGTTGTCGCTATCGGGTGTTAGATTTTTTGTACCTCTCGTGGAGCTTGTCGCTGTCGGGTGTTAGATTTTTATTTTCACCCATAGTGGAGCTTGTTGCTGCTGGTTTTTAGATTTTTGCACCCCTCGCGAAGTTTGTCACTGTCCGATGTTATATTTTTATAATGAGTTTGAGTTCCCCGAGTGCAGGTACAAATTACTATTTAGAGAAACATATTACTTTGTTCACATAATTTGGTATACATGTAATATATTTAGATATGTATATATATGTATATAGATGTTGAAACTGGAGGAAAAGCTCTGTGCCCTATTGACATTGGAGCCGGCTAAAAATCTCCTTTATTCGACGCTTCATCCTAGCTGAATGAAATATCTGCCAATCAAGAAATATTATTCGGCGTAATTTTTTTAGTTCAGAAACTGAGACATTACATGCTCTCGCATCGCATTGGAGTAGCCGACGATAGAGCGAATGCGTGAGCAGTCGCAGGCAAAAAGGGGAGGCAGCTATTTTGCGAAACTAGGGCAAGAGTGCAGACAAATGGGGAAGGAGTGTCACAATTTTTTTTTGTTCAGATGGATGGGGAGCCGAGGGTTTTAGATAAGTTTTTTTTTAATTTTTAATTTTAATTTTTTTAAGGTTTAATATTTAAAATCTCTCGATTTACGTATTTTTTGGATTGCATGAAATCATAGCAAAATGAGTGTTCTTCCTTAGTGAAATCGATGTTCTAGACGCGCTCGCATGATTTGTTTTGCAATATGAGCTCGTCTGGATAACTACATCGATGATCCGACCAAATTCAAGCCAATTCTGCATGGCGTGACGAATAATATTCGTCGATCCAATTAGAGTTGCCCGACAAACAAAATACTGACAGGTCTTTGCTTAAGCGAAAGCCAAAATCTAGCAAAATGAACATGGCTGAGTGCTCCTCAACATGCGTCAGAATGTCTTAAATGGATGTCTCGAGCCACGGGTAACACATTTGCATAAATTACGACCCTGATGCGCTCAGGTGGACATCCCACACATGTGATATTAAAAATTATGCCAACAATTAATGCCAAATAGTGCTTTTCAATTGAAGAATAATTTCATTTGGTTGTAATAAATTGACAACACTTTAATATAATGCTTTCTCCTTACTCGTCTCATTAATTTAAGCTAATAAGGCAAAAAACGGATTCATTTAGAGCATTAGTATAGATGACTAACGACAAACTTGAGATGGGGATTGGTAATACTAGAGGTGACATTAAGTATTATTTTATAATTTCAAAAGCTTATTGGTAATTGTTGTCACAATAAAACTTGGTGTTCTCTGGGTTAAATTAGAAAACATATGGCATATCAACAAAATTAGAAATAAAATGACTTTGATATGTCAGCATACCCTCCTCTTTCTGGCATCTCCCTCCTCCCGGATGGCTAAAAATAAACTTTGATGGTGCTCTTCTACACTTGGCATTGTCAGGATCAACATGATTTTTCATTATGAAAAGGGTGTAGTCTCCTTGCTACTGGCCACCACCTCCAACATTGGCAAAACAGGCATGTTGAGCTCCAAGCTGTTTTATTGATGTCAAAAATTTTCTAACCCTGCATGTTTGGTTGTAGGGGTATCATTATCAGAGCCGAAAATACTAACATCTTGCAGTTTTTGAGGCTATTAGGAAGAGGGAGGTTTGGGGATGACAACCAAAGGAGAATCTCGAATTGGATTTTTATTTTCAAATTTAAACAAATTTTATTTTTTCATACGCCACGTGATTGTAGTAGCACTGCTCATTTTTGTGCCAAGCACCCCCTTCTTGGCTCTTTCTTTTTGATGCATGTAAATGATGATAGAGAACTCTCATTTATACTTTTAGATGAAATGTCTCATGTTTGTACACCATAGAAGCATATATGAATAGTTTTTGCAATTTTTTTTTGATATATTAATGCAAAATGCACATTTTCATGGGACGAACTTAATTAAGCCCAGAATGATGTGTCAGACAATATCTTGTGTTTCCCGAGATTAGGGCATAGGTCGAAATGAATTATAACTTTTTTTCTTAAAAATACGATTGCAACCATATTCAAGAATGTTGTTTAGAAACTTGCTAGTTGCTGCTTTAAATTTATTGTCCTCGAGCATTTTCCACATGAGCTTGTAAAGTAGCCCAAGTATCGAATCTTGAAGAGTTTAGTTTCCTGATCTAGTTGAAGAAGAACTCTATTATGGTGAGGGGCTCTGAGGAAGCACTCTTTCCGATGAAGATTGTCCTCAATTTGAAAGTGATTTTAAAGAACTTGATGTCTGATTGAGATGTATGAGGACTACTATAGTCATGTGGGGGATTTTAAAGTGATTGACCTTTCGAATCTACAGTAAAGGTTGCCTCACATGCTGGAAGTAGTTTTCATAGATTTATGTCTAAATAAGATGCAGGAAGACTACCCACCACAATTGTGCCTGAAAATTTAATGTGAATGATCTTTAGAGATCACAACAAAGGTTTCCCTTACATTGAAGAATCCAAAAAAAGAGATTTGAGAGGTTCAAAAGAGGCTACTTCGCCAATTAGATGATGTATATCACTCAAAACTGAAGTAGAGGCTAGACGTCTTAGACTTGAGGACTACGTTAAATGGGAATTTGCCTCCCATAGATGGTAATAAACCGATGCATGCCAGAACATCACAACAGTAGAGTCATTATTTAGCATCTTAGCATTATACAAGAATCCAACACACACTCATACAATAAAAGTAAAGCAATCAAGAGGAGACACCGTGAATTTTAATGTGAAAAACCCTAGCACAGGAAAAATTCATAGGGCCTGGTTCGGTTGAAATGATCAACTATGTAACTTTAAGTACATATGCCCACTCTTTTTCTGAGTAAGTGAAGATGAAATTATAAAGTTGACGTGCAATGATTTTTCAACAATAATAGTCATAATGAGTCACTAAAGCCGTATTTGAAAGCCATGATGGTAGCTTGTCATGTAGATCATAGAAGGTTGCGTCAAGAGCGCTGGTTGGCCACAGAGGTCGTTGTAGGGAGTTGTAGGAGCTGTGAGTCACATATGTTGAGTTGGTCACATAGACAGTAGTGGTGAGCTATGATAACGTTCGCATACCACATAAGCTGAAGTTGAGAGCTACATGATTTGTGGAACACGCAGGCCATAGTTTTTCATGTAAGTTATGGTGGTTGGCTTTAATAATTTCAATCGACAACAAAGTCGAAGGTAGGGCGACATGAGCTATGATAACATTTGAAGGCCAAATGGGCCAGATTTGGAAGCTTCACGAGCTATGATAATGTTTGTAGGACATAGAAGCTAGAGTTGGGAGCTGCACGAGTTGTGCTTCCAACCACAGGCTGTAGAGGTTGGAGTTCGGAGCTCTGGAATCTGTAAGATGTTTGTAGTTCACATAAGCTGGAGTTGGGAGTTGAATGAACCGTCTTTAGATTTCATTATTAGCCCATCTCCAAAGTGCATTGTTTTATCATCTTTGGGGTGTGTCATTGCACTGTTTATGTGGCGCGTCTCTATACCATCTTTGGGGTGCATTATTTTGCAAGACGTATCGCTACTCCAAAACATACGACATGATTTCATAGCACTCATCATGATTCTGCAAGGGTTTTCATTGCAACAAGTCAAGGGCGGTCGACAAATAATCGTCGATGGTGGTTGGTGACTATATGAGCGAGAAGCATTCACCAGATCTTTGGTGCGACATTGTGCTTTAGCTCCTTCATCCACAGATCCTTATTCAAGATTAGCTCTCGACCTCAAGAGAGATGTATGGCTTTATTTGTAGAGATCCCTCCATCCCAGAGAGATTACCTTGATTAGGCGACATTGTGAGTGCCCTAATGATAACAAAATTGAATGATCTTTAGCTCGTTAAATACATCTTGTCGAAACACTAGATATGACTATAAGCTTGTCATATTTTAAATTCATTTGATCTTCCAATTAGGTATTGAAAGCTTCCAATAGTTGAGATAAAAAAGATGTGCCTTGATCAATTTTAAGGAGGCCCCCAAATATTTATAGCAATATTCAAATAGAGTTTTGGCAACCTTAAAATGAGTATAAAAAATAGGAAAAGAAATCCAACTAAGAAAAATATAAGATTCAATATCGCAATTGTTAAATTAATAATAGAGTAAGAAAGTCAAGAATATTCATCTTTAATCCTCCCTACAGAATGTCAAATGAGAATGTTCAACATCAAGACTATGAATTGAAAATTCTAGAAAATATCTGATACGCCACCAACAAATTTTCATCATCCGACACAAATCTCGAGGCAATATTTTGAGCAAGAAACATCCAAACTTCAATTAAGACTCATTGAAAGCTTTGATTTCAGTAAACTCATGGTCAAACTGACTGACTCGATGAGACAGACCCAATGATATAAAAACTAGTCCAATCCGAGTCAGATTAAGCCCAGATCAAATCATTAAACCACTCTTGGAGGATTTTCAGAGGCATTTGGAACGACAAACATATGTCGAATCTAACGAGTTCATAGTCGAATTGAGCATCTCGATAAGACAAATCCAACGAACCTAAAATTGCTCAATTCTGACATTATTAAGGCACTCAAATGTTCATCAAACACTATCTGATCGAGGGAAGCTCTCCGGACCGTCTGATCAAAATGGTTCATATTCCTGCATTAATTGCACCCAGAACACTATAAATAGAACCCCACCCACATGAGGAAGGAGGCTGGAGGGAGAACATGAGGAGAAGGAGCTCAAGTTCAACATCATTCATGCAATCGTCAATCGTCGTCGACCACCACCAACCGTCAGCGGTCCATGCCGACCACCGGCGACCACCAGCCACTACTGACCAAACGCCGTCAGTCGACGTTATAACTTGAAAAATCTAATAACCATATCCCGTCTTTGGGATAAGGGTCATCTGTAGTCATCAACTTATAATGGATTTTTATAACTGTAACAAACCCCGTGATTTTTTCCCTTTACGAGTTTTCCATGTAAAAACTTATGGTGTCATCACATGTTGCTACTCTTTCATCTGAGTGCGTGTTGAATCCTCGTGCAACATTAAGACGATAATTCATTACTCTACCGCCGCGAATTTTCTAGCACACATCAATATCTATCAAAATGACCATAGAACATTAATAAAATTAGTACTAAACAATAAAAGTCAAAATAGCAAAAGTGAGTATGAAGGTATAATATCAACAGCAAAAATAAAAACAGAATAGTGTAAATCGAAATAAGAAACATTATGTTACTACATCTANATTTATTAAACTATAACTTTATTAGTTTCCATCTCACGCAAACCCTTTTTCATGTTTTTCCTTGTACAAATCTTGAAACCCTTGACAACAGAAAATAAAGCCAGAAACTTGTAATGACTTCCGAATGGGGGAAAGAAAATCAATGAGAATATTGGCATGTGAATCAAATTATGAAAAAGAAATAGAAAGATGACAATTATCTTATTAGTGAAAAGAATCCAAAGAAATTGGTAGGTACCAGTTATTAATTCCGAAGCTAATATGATATTCAACAAAAAAAGTTAATCTTTTTATTACTTTTTATTTTTTTTAGATTAAAAGCAATGGTGTTAACATTACCTAAAATCGTCGTTACCTTTAACAAAATCTCAACCAAGGTTATAAAAATTGAACTGGACATTAAACCGGAAGAGGTACATATTCAAGATTCAGGAGTTCAACCGAGGTTAAACTAAAGGCCCAAGTGTTGAACAGGATGATATAATAAATATTTAAGTTATTATAATATAATTTAAATAATAAACAATAATATATTAATATTATTTTCAATGATTCAATAAATAATATTTTAATTTAAGATAATGTTAATATTTTAAACAATATTTTAAATAAAAAATTTAAAACATCATAGTTTATCTTTTTCTTTAATTTAAATATCTTATTTTCGGATATCCAATCAAAATCAAAATGCTAAAATTGAATAGTATTTGAGTCGATAAGTTCTTTAAAATCCAGGCAGGTTCATATGTTCTCTGGTTCAACCTCAGATCTGATTTGTTCAATCTCAGAAATAGTTTTGAGCTTGAACCAAAACGGATGCATGATCGATTCACGGTTGAACCGGTCGGTTTAATCCATTTGTAAAATCATGATTGTAAAAACCATCTCATGATATTTGTGCATGTGTCTATACATATATCTATATCTATATCTAGGTGAATATATATATATATATATATANTATATGTTAGGATTTTTTAAATTTATAAAATCCAATTTTATGGCCCAAAATTCATAAAATTAAATGACCAAGATCTTTGAATTTATGATTTTTACATACCCATAAATGAGATATACGCACTTGTATTCATGATCGTAGAATTTAATTTGAAGAGATAGAATTTCTCTCTCTAATCCTTATTTCTTTCTGTACTTTCCAATAGAGAGAAAATATACATTTCTTTTTCGGAGAGAAAGAGAACCCTTCTCTTATTTATAAGATAAAAGATAAGTCTCTTGGGAAGAGACACAACTTTTCTTTTAATTATCCATTATTAATCATCATCCATCATGTGATTATTAACCAATAGAATTTATGATAATTTAATTAATTAATTAAAACGAAAGAATATGATGTCTTTTGGGAAGATACATGACTCTTCATTTAAGAAAATTGAATTTATTGATTTATGATAATTTAATTAATTAATTAAAGCGAAAAAATACGATGTCTTTTAGGAAGATGCATGACTATTCATTTAGAATAATTAAATGAATTAATTAAAATGAAAGGATGCGGTGTCTATTGAGAAGAGACGTGACTCTTTTCTTTTTAGTTAATGACTCTATTAAAATAAATGACAGTAGATCAACATAAATGAAAAACTAACATTCTCCCACTTTGTCCACGTAATACTTAATAGTGCATAACATACTGCACAAAATGTAAGTTAAAATCCTTTTTTTATATTGGTCAAATCATAAATCATCAATAAGTATGAAATTAATATAAATCATGACGGTTGTGTATCAATTTATTGACACAGTTTCTTTCATGTATCACAATATCAATTGCATACTTAACATAATGAGAAATAACTTCATGGTCCCATAATATCTATTAAAAGACAAATCTTGTTAAACATTGCACAATATAAATTGTACACTAGCGACAAAAACATGCATAAATATCAGATATAAAAATAAATAGAGCTCAAAGTGTTAAACATAAAAAACATTAAATGTAAAAATTAATAAAGGGTTTCGGTAATGCTCATTCTCACAACATGTTCGTTAAATGTCTATGGTGGCAACCCTTTCGTTAATGGATACGCGATCACAATATTGATGCTAATATGCTCACCCCATGTTTCTGAACTTCTTTAATGACAAGGTACTTTAATTCCATATGTTTAACACCTTTGGAATACCTGTCATTTTTAGAAAATAAGACTGCTGCGGAGTTATCATAGTAAATTTTCAGTGGCTTGACAATACTATAGATAATTCCAAATTCTGAAATAAAATTTCGCAGCCATAATCCCTGAATTGTAGCTTCGAAGCATGCCACAAATTCAACTTTCATAGTGGATGCAGCAATGATTGACTGCTACATACTTTTCCATGAGATTGCTCCTTCCACCAAAATGAATAGATAGCCAAATGTTGATTTTCTGGTATCAACACAACTAGCAAAATCTGAATCTGAATATTCTATCACTTCACGATCATTAGATCTTCTATAAGTGAGCATGTGGTCCTTTTTTCCTTGCAGGTTTCTCAAAACTTTCTTTGCAGCTTTCCAGTGATCTATTCCTGAATTACTTTGATACTTGCCCAGCATCCCGACAACAAAGCTAATGTCTAGTCTGGTATAAGTCTGAGCATACATTAAGCTTCTAATAATAGATGCATAAGAAATTTCTTTCATTTGTTTACATTCCAAATCATTCTTTGGACACTGCATAAGACTGAATTTACCTCCTTTCTGAATTGGAGCAACACTTGCAGAGTAGCCTGTCATATTGAATTTATTAAGAACTCTATCGACATATGTTTTCTGAGACAATCTTAACAATCCTTTTGATTTTTCACGAAATATTTCAATTCCAATCACATAGGATGCATCGCCCATATCTTTCATTTCAAAGTTCTTAAAGAGAAAATTCTTGGTTTCATACAATAAGCCAACATCATTAGTAGCCAGCAAGATATCATTAACATACAGAATGTGAAATATTATCTTGCTCCCACTAACATTCATATATATACATCGATCAACAGTGTTTTCTTTAAATCCAAAGGAAGTGATGGTATAATTGAACTTAAGATACAATTGTCGGGAAGCTTGCTTAAGTCCGTATATTGATTTTTTAAGTTTACACACCATGTGTTCCTTTTCTTCAATCGGAAATCCTTCAAGTTGACTCATGTAGACATCTTCATCTAAATTCTCATTCAGAAAGACAGTTTTCACATCCATTTGGTGTAACTCAATCATAATGAGCTACTAGTGCCATGATAATTCTAAATAAATATTTCTTAAAAACTTGAGAAAATATTTCTTTATAGTCGATGTCATCCTTCTGTGTGAAACTTTTGGCAACAAGTCTGACTTTATATCGTTCAATATTGTCATTCGAGTCGCGCTTGATCTTAAAGACCATTTACACCTGACTCTTTTACAACCTTCAGGCAATTCAACGATATCCCAAACTTTATTGTGATCCATCGATTTCAACTCATCTTTCATTGCATCTAACCATTTAGAAGAATTTACACTTTCTATGGCTTTTAAAAATGAAATTAGATCTTCATTGACTCCCAAGTTAAATTCAGACTCATGTAGATAAACTACATAATCATCAGAAATAGCAGATATTCTTTGTCATTGAGACCTTCTAAGTACAACTTCATTTGTTTCATCTAATGTAGGTTCATTAGTGATAGTTTCATTATAGGGTGTTTGATTATTTATCTGTTGTTCCTGTAAGTTGTTAGACTGTTCAACAACTGTAGGAATAACAACATGAGAAGAAATTTCAGGTAAAGAAACTTGAATCTTAATTTCTTGGATTTACACTTTACGTAATTCCAAACTCCCACTAACTTCACCATTTTCAATGAACTTAACATTTTCAGTTTCAATAATTCTCGTATTGTGGTTTGGACAATAACATGTATACCTTTCGATTTTTCTGGATAACCAATGAAGAAACCACTAGTTGTTCTTAAGTCCGGTTTCTTTTCATGTGGATTATAAATCCTTATTTTCGCTTGGCAACCCCAAACATGCAGGTGCCTTAAACTAGGTTTCCTTCCTATCCACAGTTCAAAGGGAGTCTTTGGAACTGCCTTACTAGGAATCTTATTTAACAAATATGCAGCGGTCTTTAAAGCATGCATATACAATGATAAGGGTAAAGAAGAATTGCTCATCATACTCCTAAACATTTCCATCATAGTACGGTTTTGCCTTTCTATAACATCATTTTGTTGTGGTGTTCCTGACATAGTGTACTGGGCACATATGTCATTAGTTTGAAGGAATTTAACAAATAGAACCTTCTATATAATTCACAACCTCTATCGGACCTGATGATTCTCATTTTTCTGTCTAATTGTTTCTCAACCTCAGTTATAAACACCTTTAAGGTATCTAGTGATTGAGATTTTTCATGCAATAAGTAGACATATCCATAACGCGAAAAGTCATCGATAAAGGTGATAAAATATGGATGGAACATCAAAAGGTCCACAAACATCAGTGTGTATAATTTCAAGGAGTTGTGCGCTTTTTGCGGCAACTTTCTTAAGTGGTATTTTGTGTGCTTTCCCTTAATACAATCGACATATATGTCAAGAACAATGACATCCAAATCATTAAGGATTCTATTCTTTATCAATCTTTCAATTCTTTCTTTGGATAACGGTTATGCCACAAATAAGCTAAACTTTCATTCATAAAACTATGTTTAATACCAACATTATGATGCAAAGTCATGAGAGTCTCAGCAAAAAGGTAATCAAGCTTAAGCTTATATATACCATCACAAAGAATACCAAAACCAATAAGATGATTTTTTTTAAATAAACTGAAACATCCCTTCCCAAATTTAAAAGAGTATCCACAGAATCAAGTTTAGACAATAAAATCAAATTACGAGAAACAGAAGGAACATAAAGTGTTTGAAAAAGGTCTACCTGATGTCCAGTATCTAAAATCAATCAATAGATTTCAATGCCTTCAACTGGAGTTTTGACTCGGTTTCATATGAAAACAAAATTTTCATTTTGGTTTATGGTTTGTGTGGTAAGGAATCCCTAAATCGTATTAGAAACATGAGTGGTACAATCATAATCAATCCACCAAGTATTATAAGGAACTTCTGCTAAATTTGATTTGAAATATACATAAACACAAGGTTTACATTTCTTTTTGAACCAGT
Source organism: Phalaenopsis hybrid cultivar (assembly GCA_002079205.1). Lineage (NCBI taxonomy): Eukaryota > Viridiplantae > Streptophyta > Magnoliopsida > Asparagales > Orchidaceae > Phalaenopsis > Phalaenopsis hybrid cultivar. The sequence goes on from JXCR01040892.1 coordinate 67,899, forward strand.
CTTTGCGCTTCAGACACTCATTTTGATAGTGTCTTAACCTTTCTACCAAAATGACACTTAATTTCTTTATGTTTCGCTTTATAGATTGCAGTAGATGACACATTAATCTTCAGTGGTCCTTGCTAGTCATTTCCATTTTTCTTTCCATATTTTTTTACAGCTCTCTTTTGATGACCCATGAGATTAATGAAGTGATTTTCTCCTTTCTTAAGCCTTGCTTCCACTTGAATAAGCATAGATTACAGTTCATTCACATTTCACTTATCTTTCATAGTGTTATAATTCATGTGAAATGGATCATACTCAGGAGGCAAGGAGTTAATGATAAACTGCACAAGGAAATTTTCATTCATTTTCATTCCCAGAGTCTTAAGTCTTGCTGTTATGTTCGTTATTTCAATGACATGCTCATGCATAGTACAAGAATCATCAAATTTCATGTTGGTTAACGTACTTAATAATGTTCCAGCAAGAGACTTATCAACAAAGTCAAACTGAGAACATTCCTCAGCAAATTTCATGAATTCCTTAGCATTTTCAGTGTTAGAAAATGTACAATTTATGTTTTTTGCTACAGTCATTCTCATAAACATTAAGTTTAATCTGTTCGATTTCTCTCAAGCTTTATAGAAAGATTTCTACTCAGCACTGCTAGAAACAGTAGGAGCAGGGGGCTTCTCAGTTGTCAGTGCTAAATCAAGATCAAGAACACCAAGGTGAAACTGAACTTGCTCACGCCATTGAGAGAAATTAAGCCCATTGAATTTCTGAACAGATGTAGCTTGCGAATGAAGAGAAACAAGAGTAGATACTGCAAATAAATAGAACATGCTTATACATCAACGCTTCGAGTATTAAGCTTAAAAAAATATTCATGTCCACTCAGATTAAATTAAAACTTTAGAAGTGTATTGAAAATCTCTTTTGGGTGATATAACAATACACAATAATAAACATAATTGATGCTTGAATTGTTAATTTCACATAATTGGCATTTTTTTATACTCAAAGTACACATGCATATTATCTTTGGATATATAAACATATCTAACCAAGTATATGAATATGTCACAATCATATTCAAAGATTATAAAACAAATAATCAATGTTTGGGCGATCCATAAATATTTTATAATCAATAAATTTCAATATACTCATAATTAAATACAAAATTGTTTCATAATAAGCATCACATACGTATGAGTAATTGAATTTATTTAATTTGACGTCAATTCAACATACTAATTTGATGACTTTGGTGACTAACAAATTAAACATAATACAGACATCAAATAAACAATAATATCTCAATTCACCAATTAACTTTAGTGATCTAATTCCAAGATCTAATTTACACTTGAAATTTTATGCAATTAACATAAATAAAATTAAATGAAAAAATCACAAATTCAACAATAGTGGCTCTCATACCACATGTTAGGATTTTTTAAATTTATAAAATTCAACTTCATGACCCAAAATTGATAAAATTAAATGACTAAGATTTTTGAATTTATGATTTTCACATACCCATAAATGAGATATACGCACATGTATTCATGATCGTAGAATTCAATTTGAAGAGATATAATTTCTCTCTTTAATCATTATTTCTTTCTGTACTTTTCGATGGAGAGAAAATATATATTTCTTCTTTGGAGAGAGAGATGACCGTTCTCTTATTTATAAGAGAAAAGATAAGTCTCTTGGGAAGAGACAACTTTTCTCTTAATTATCCATTATAACCACCATCCATCATGATGATTATTGACCAATAAGATTTATGATAATTTATTTAATTAATTAAAGCGAAAGAATATGATGTCTTTTGGGAAGAGACATGACTCTTCATTTAGAATAATTGAATTAATTGATTTATGATAATTTAATTAAATAATTAAAGTGAAAGAATACAATGTATTTTAGGAAGAGACATGACTCTTCATTTAGGATAATTGAATTAATTAATTAAAAGGAAAGGATGCACTGTCTATTGGGAAGAAACATGATCATCTTTTTTTTAGTTAATGAATTACTATTAAAATAAATGACACGAGCCACATAAATAAAGAACTAACAATATATGTATATATCTAACACCAAAACATCAATTTTTATATATACACCACCCTACCTATTAATGAAAGAATGTATTTCACTTTTTAAGAAGCTAAAGTAGTTGTATATAAAAAAAAACATTCTAAAGTGCCTAGCTGCCAAACAGTTCAGTTGTCAAATTGTTAAATTGCATTACAGTCGAATTGGCTAATTGTCGAAGTTATTGAACTGTCTAGCTTGAGAGCTGGTTAAACTGCGTAGCAAAGAGAACTGGTTGAACTGCAAACGTGGAAAATTGGTTGCACTGCATAGCTGGAGAACTGATTAAACTGTCTGGCTGAAGAACTAATTAAACTGATTATTAGGGTTGTCAAAAGGACTCTTTGTTCGCGAACTGTTCTTTTTTGGCTCGTTAAGAAGCTCGTGTTCGATTCGTTCGCTAAGTTAACGAGTCGAATACCAATAAAAAATTGTTTGTTCATGTTCGTCTCGAAATGCTACTTATCAATTATATATATATATATATATATATATATATATATATATATATATATATATATATATATATATATATATATATATAT
>JXCR01040895.1:0-42034 GCA_002079205.1 Phalaenopsis hybrid cultivar
TATTTATTTGGAATCCAAAGGAGGAAGAACTAGGAGATGTCACTGATCCAGAGGAGAACCTCGGTGACTTCCCAGTCTATCCTATTTTTTGGTTTAGTTTTGAGGAGAAAAATTTAAGTGTTTCATCCTGCAAATATTATTAATTTAAGGCTTACATTTATGCGAAGCAATCGCACAAATAGCCTGGGAGATGTGAGGATTTAGGTCATGAAGGACGACAACCTCTAAATCTGAAGACGAGTTAGGGCTTATATTGTACAAGAGAGCTGCACAAAGACCTAAAGATGAGTTGAGGATTTATGTTGCATAAGCAGACAACCTCGAAATCCTATGGCTTGGTTGTTTAATTTTAAGGAATTAATTGGTTTAGCCGGTGAAGTCATGTTTTGTTGTTGCAGATGGTGCTGCCCACCATGCTAGCTCCAAGCTCCTTGCCGTGACGAGTTTGAGTTTTTTAGAGTGTCAAGTTATGATGTCAAATCAGGTGGCTCTATGGTTGTAGTTCCTTAAAAATTTATTTGGGCATGTTAAAGTTGATTGGAGCGACACCGGTTAGGATCCTACGGTTCCCTCATTTCGACACCACTATTTTCTATTGGATTCACTTAGTCCAAATGAATTTACCAAGCTCAACTTAATGAGTTCCATAATTTCATTTAAACTGTGGGAAGCCTTGTTAACAACCGTAGGTTACCTCCTCTGAAAGATTCTTGATCATCCGATATAGACATCTTAATGTAGTTGCAATTGTAGTTTTGTGTGATGTTTGTGATTAAATTTTGAGTTATTTTATATTTTGAATGTTGTGGGGGTGAATTTTATATTGATTGATTTTAGTTTTAGTTTTAGTTTTGGTTTTGTGGCTATCCTAATAGTCTTAGTTTTCATGCAGGGTGGCATCATTGTTTAGCATGCAAGTTTTACAAGTATAAAAAGTATAAGAAAGAGAACATTATAAACTATAAAAAGCGTACATGGCGAGTCTTCTTGTTCAACCACCTGAAACATAAAATGCATGTGAGGGCAGTTCATGTAGAGACAGAAAAGTAAGGTTTTGGTAGTTTCCATAACCCTATGTCATATCTTGGTGGGTCCTTAGGAGTTTAATTAAGGATGATTTTGTTAAGCAAAGTATATTAAGTTTAGTAGATCTCTGAGATATCCAAAAGGTTAGAAGGAAGAAGTAGGTCCATGCTCCCCTCTTATCACCTGGTGAAAACCCTCAAGCTCATTTAAATTTATTATGTTGCTTAATAATTCAACCTATGAATTCTCTAATGCTCAATGAACGTTGATGTCCTAATTATCCCTAAGAGTAGGGTAACTATCATTTGCAATTTAATTTTGAAGATTATGTGAATGAAAACTCTTAAAGGGGGCAAGCTAGTGTTGTTGGAACACAACCAATCTTTGGTCCTAATTGGGCTTGTGGTGTTTTAAAGGTGTTAAATTTTAGCTATATTTGCTTTTCTAATCCTCATTTAATCAGCCTTGATTTAACATAGATCGCTACTAAGCCCTTAAGACCTAGCTGAGTGTCTTAATTAATTTGGAAAAGGTTAAATTTTAGCTGATCATGATTCATTATTTGAAGTTCATTTGAAAATCAAGTAGGGGTATTAAATTGATTAATTATTGACTTCAAAAGTCATACCCCTAACTCCTGGGTTTATTTAACTTTAATAAACCTCCAAATTTTAATAATTTAGAAATTTATTAATTTATCCTTTTAATTAGAAAAGTGAGGTTGGTTTCTACCAATTAATCCCTTTTTTAATTTTAATCATCCAAACATGCTGATTAAAATGAGAGGTTGCCCATTTCCCTTCCTAAATTAAGCCTAAATGTTAATTAAGGCCAAATTCCTAAAATTACACTTTGCCCCTAAGGCTCTAAGACTTCATAATTTATCAAATTCAAATCAAATGACTTTGAAATTTTTATTCTACCTCATTCATGGGTCAATTAAGACATCAGAGGAGAAAATGTGATTTCTCAAAATCTAATTTAATTTATATAATTATTTTCATGCAAAAATGGGATTTTTCAAAGAAAATTTGCTAACTTGACCAAGATGAAGCCTAATAACTTGAAATTTTTATTGGAGGTAGATCTAAACTAGGGAGCCATTTTGACAAAGTTTCATGATATTTTCAATTTTATTTGAATTACTATAATTATTTTAATTTTTGGGGTATTTATTAAATATAAAATATTTTAAATGGGAAATATTAAGTTTTGTATTTTTGAAAAATCTTCCTAAGGTCAAAGAACCTAGAGAAGCAAATTTTATATTTTTCTAGTTTTTCTTTAGTTTATTGGAATTATTTTAGTGGAAATCCATTTTTTAGACTTTACAAATTATTTTAGGCTTCAAAATACAATATCCTTATTTAGAAAATCAGGAAAAATATTCAAATTATTTCTAAGTGCTTAGAAAACAATTTAGAACATTTCCATGAATTNCTTAGACTTTACAAATTATTTTAGGCTTCAAAATACAATATCCTTATTTAGAGAATCAGGAAAAATATTCCAATTATTTCTAAGTGCTTAGAAAACAATTTAGAACATTTCCATGAATTTTATTATTTTTTTTATTTTTATGAATTTTTAATTATTTAAATATTTAAAATAGGCTTAAAAGTGAAGTTTTTATTTTAAATACCATTTTATTTTTATAAAATTTTCTTGGTCACAAAGAACTCCAAAAACAAGCTTTCATAATTTTTTGAGTTATATTCTGATCATTAAAAATCATTTTAATGCCAAAAAAAATATTTAACTTGAAAAATCAATTTAGGACATCAAATGGTCTCAAAATGCTTTGAAATTTTTATGGGGAGTTCTTTGGATCATAAATAGTAGTGGAGATAAAAAATCAAGTCATTTTGATATTTATAATTTCCAAAATTAATTATCTTAGTAACTTAGGGTTTAGGCAAATTAGGTGTATTTTGAATGACTTTACTTATGAGAAATTTTCTTAAGGGTTCTCTGATCATAGTTAACATTAAAAATTTTCTTGGATTTTTCTAAGCAACATGCTAATTATTAAGATTAATTTAAGCAAATAATGTGCATAAACTTGAAAAATATGGATCTCTATCTAGATGTTTCCTCTGAAATTGAGAGAATCAAGGAATGTTCCCCTTGACAGGGGTTACAACATGCCAAAAATTCAAGCCATGGTAAAATGTCTATTGCATGGAGAATCAAACAACTCAAGACAGTGTTTAATTAATTAAAAATAAAACATTCATCAAATGGACTTCAAATTATTTTCAAATTATTATCTTTATTCACTGAGCAAGAGGGTATTTTTATTTTATTTTTGTGATTTTCTTACACCAAGATATGAATTTTTTAAGTTAGGGAGTATTTTTTGAATTATTTAAATCCCTATTTATTTATTTAAACGCGTGGCGCTGACTGGATCCTGGGAAGCTCGGAAGCTCCACGCGGCACGCTCCCATTTGACGTCATCATCCAAGTTAGGAGCCACACATCCCGCAGTTCATGTAAGGAAGCGTTGTCTGGCTTCATCTTGACAATTCATTTGATACATGCTTGATCGAACGACGCTCCGTCATCGTCCCCAATGGCCTAGCTAGAGAAACATCCATCTGCAAGGCTTGATATCTCCCTCATTTCTCAACCGAATTGAATGAATTTTTTTTTAAAATGCTCGTTTAGACTAGAGGAATATATCTATACTGTTAAGATGTCATGAAATTAAGCCCAAGCAAATGGAGAATCAAAAGAGGCTCAAGATGAGGAGTTCAACACCTTTGCTCTGAGAAGGGAAGCTTCAATCAGAGATGCTTGGCACATTCATTGGAGTCCAAGGAGGCTAGTGATTGAGCCTCTTACTATGGTTTAAGGTCTAGGTATGAATTCGATCAAGCTCGATTTCAGGTGTTAGTTTAGAGCTATGTTAGGGGCTCCGTGGAAGGAGGATTTGATGGGGCTTTGTCTTCTTTCAGTGTTGTGAAGGTGTAGGTAAGTTTAATTTTAGTTTGGTGGACTGTGGAAGTGTATTGAGCTTTGTCCTAGTTTTAGACAGAAGTTTGAGATAAAAATTGAGCTTCCACAGTGGGGATCAGTGGGGAAGATGGTTGAATTGCACTGAGGAGGTCTTAAAGAAGCTCTGTGAATGATTTGGGAAGCTCTCTCAGAGAAAATTTTAGTACCCCCTCCATGGCTGTGGAGGTGGGCTTTTGTAAAAATGGCAAAGGGTTGGCTATTATGGCCAATTGGGGGATGCAATGTGGTGCTTAAGTGGAGGGCAGAGAGGCTCTAACATCTCATTTGGGTGAGGTGGCCTCTAGTTTTGAATTGGGTGAAGTTTAAGAGGGGTTGACCCTCAATTTTAGCTTTTTTGATGACTAGGCTGGCCGGCCATGGCAGGGGGAGGTGGCTAGGAGCTCAGGGAACCCAGGGGAATATGTCACAGTAATTTAATGGGCTTGGGTTTAGTTTTGGCAAAAAGAATCTTAAGCTTAAGCAATTATGGCATGAAATCCCTTGATTTAAGGGTCCATTAGTCCATGGCTTAACATAGGTGGTGAGGTGAGTTTTGGCTCAATCTTAGGGTCCAACTAATGGCTGGGGAGTCATTAATTTGATGTCTTTGGAGTGGTTAGGCTACATTTAGTGCATGGGTCCAAGTGGCTGCAAATGACCAAAACTTGGGTTTGGGTTAGGCTAGCTGAGTACTTGAGCCCAATTTATTGATGCAGTTGATGTATATGATTGTAATGAACATTTTTGGTGAAGGATTGAAAGGATCTTGCATTCAATTTTATGGTCAATTTGAAGGAATTTCTAGATTTGGTCAATTTGGGCATGTTGGGCTAACCTTGAGTCTAGATTGGGCTAGCCTTGGACTAAGTCCAAATTGATTATTGCAAATGGTTAATAGGAATTCCATGAAGAGTTTTTAATATGAATTGGGTGCCAATTTTGAAATTAAGTGAAATTGAGGTTTCACCAAGGCCAATTGATAGTCAATTTTAATCTGTAGGAATGTTATAAAGAGTTTTCAACATAAACCATGGCCAATTGAGGGGACTATGAATTCAATTTGGTGAGATTAGGTCATGTGTCCAAAATTGGGGGTTTGACCTATACCAAAATTGGGCTCAAGGAATGAGCCAATTAAGCTTGGATTTAGTTTATTTTAGTCACATTTAGGGTGAATTTGAGTTTGGGATTGCAGTTTGGGGAGATTGGGATCAAATTAATGGAAATTTGAGTTGAATTTGGGGAAATTTGGGCCTTTAAAAGGCAATTTACGGGTTTTGATCAAAGATCGTCAAATTGGCCAAATTGGGTCATGCAGTAGTTGAGAAAAATGAAATTGAGAATTTTTAGAATATTTTGGAAATTTTTTGAGATTTTTTGGAATTTTTAAAATTTTGGGCTAAGGAGGGGTATTTTGGTAATTTGGCAAATTTTGTTGGTGATTTTGGGTAATTTGGGTGTTTTCAAGTGGTTTGAAATGATTTTTGAATAATTTTGGATATTATGGATAAATTTGTGAATTTTGGCCAAATTTAGGGCCCGAAGGGTATCTAGGTTTTGGGGAGGTTAGGGGCAAAAGGCTAAGCTGAGTATTTTGGGTAAATTTGGGGAACTAACCACCAAAAGTAAGCCATGGACCAATGGAAACCCCATTTGGTTCCTCTATGTACTCGTCTTAGCTATACCCTAGCTTAGGGCTAGTAGGCTTAGGGGACCATCTACATAAGTTTCCCAAAGGCTGAAGGGACCAAAGTCAGGAAATTTTGGGTTTAAGGTAGCGAGTGATTGTGAGTGAAGTGAGCGCCTTAGCTCTAGACCAACACCCAAAGTCAACCCTAAGTTCAAATAGCCCTATAGGAACTCTCCTTCAGCTCCCCCATAGTGGTCAGACCTACTAAATGCTAGAGGTTAGGACCAATATGTAGAGCTTCAAGCTAAGCAAGGAAGAGTTTTGAATTTCTAATGGTGAGAGTGCCTTTTTCTGGTTATCTAAGAATAGTCAATAAGAAATTCCTATGGCTAGACCCTAGGCTACAAAAGAGAAACACTAGACCTCAACCAAAAATGAGTGTGCAGCGCTGGGCAAAGCACACCGCGCGTATTGGCGTTGACCGACAAAATCAACAAAACCAATACAAACTCCTAAGTCAAGAGACATAGAAGGAGTGTGGGATTGTGTGTGCTATTTGTTTCCACTAGAAAATATAACAAGTGAAAATTTTATCAGAGTCAATAAGTTGGGACTCTCGATGGGGATTGGAGAGTGGATTTTTATTTATGTGATTTCAGGAATTTATAAAGGATGGGAATCAGTGTGTAAGTGCTGACCCCGGAGGATTTGAAATTTAGGTTTTAATTTTAGAAGAGAGTTGGATTTTTGGGACCGACCATGAATGGGGTGAATCAGGAGGTAGTGACCGATCCACAATGATAATTGATAGCTAATGGTCAATCTCAAAAAGAGAGCATCAGAAGTAAGGACCGTCCTCGAAAGGCAATGAATCAGAAGGTAGTGGCTAATTCTAAAATGAGAATTGAAATTTAATGATCAATCTCAATAAAGAGCGTCAGAAGGTAAGGACCGACCTCAAAAGGGTGAATAAAAAATTAGCAACTGATTCAAAAATTAGAATTGAAAGGTAGCGATCAATCTCAAAAGAGAGGGTCGGAACTTAGGGACCAACCTCAAAAGGATGAATCATAAGGTAGTGACTGATTCAAAATGAGAATTGACAGGTAAGGGTCAACCTCCAAAGAGAACATCAGAAGGTAAGGACTGATCTCAAAAGAGGTGAATCAGAAGGTGGTGGCTGATTCTAAAATGAGAATTGAAACTTAATGATCAATCTAAAAAAAGAGCGTCGGAAGGTAAGGACCGACTTTAAATGAGTGAATCAAAAATTAGGGACTGATTCAAAAATGAGATTTGAAAGGTAGTGATCAATCTCAAAAGAGAGCGTCAGAAGGGAGGGATCGACCTCAAAAGGGTAAATCAGAAGGTAGTGACTGATTTAAAATGAGAATTGACAAGTAAGGGTCAATCTCAAAAGAGAGCGTCAGAAGGTAAGGACCGACCTTGAAAGGGGTGAATCAAAAGGTAGTGACTGATTTGAAATGAGAATTGATAGGTAAGGGTCAATCTCAAAAGAAAGCATCAGAAGGTAGGGACCAACCTTGAAAGGGGTGAATCAGAATGTAGTGACTGATTCAAAGATAAGAATTGATAGGTAACGGTCAATCTCAAAAGAGAGCATCGGAAGGTAAGGACTGACCTTAAAAGGGTAAATCAGACGGTAGTGACTGATTTGAAATGAGAATTGAGAGGTAAGGGTCAATCTCAAAAGAGAACATCGGAAGGTGAGAATTGACCTCGAAAGGAGTGAATTAGAAGGTAGTGACTGTTTCGAAAATGAGAATTGACAGGTAAGGGTCAATCTCAAAAAGAGAGCGTCGGAAGGTAAGGACCTACCTCGAAAGGGTGAATCAGAAGGTAGTGACTGATTCGAAATGAGAATTGATATTTCTAAATAGTTTGTGGTATTGAATTTAAAGATATGTGGCATGTAAAGAGGTTGACATCTTTTGGGAAGATATGCAAAGTTTTATGGGGTTTTGTGTAGAATGTGCAACTCCGCGGTGGTGCGAAAAGTTAATGCAGGAAAGGATAGTCGTGTTGCGCGAGCAAATAGTAAGAAACTCCGAAGTCAAGAGAATCCACTCAACAACTTTATTTTCTTTTCTTTTTGTTTTTATCACATTTAATTTTACAAAATATATATTTTATAACCTTTAATTTTAGTTGGTTAATTTTTCAAAAGTGACTTTTTTTATTTATTTAAATTTGTCATAATTTATATTCTTCTCATCATTTTTTCATTTAAAAGTTTCTTTTTTATCATTAAATGTTTGTTGTTTTGTTCTTCGTTCATTGTAGTTGCAAACCAATGCATGGTTCAATGGCTTTTATCCATCGCACCGAGAGGGGCAATTGAAAAATTAGAAAATTTTTTTGAAAGGAATTTCATTAATCTGCTTCAATAAAAAATGTTACAGATGAAAAGTAGTCCAATGCCTAAAAAAGAGTACAATATGTAAACTGCATGAATGTACATCCGGAATGTGTCATGTTGATTACATATCATAGACTGATCATGTATAATACATATCATATTTGTAATGTAGTAGAGAAGAAAGAGAAAAGCTCTGAAATATTTATCCCCTTGCGTAGTGAACTCGAGATCAAACTGACCTTCTGAGCCACGTTCCAGGATAAGAGTTCCCTTCATGTGTGCCTAAAGGTGCAACCTTCTCATAGCTCATACAGTAGCAGTTCTTCAAGTTCAGGATCCGGCTAAAATCCAAATGGTATTTTGTTGTTTTCCATCCATCGGAAAGTCATAGACACCCTATGACGTTGTACTCCAGGAATACAGTGCTTGGTGACTTCTGCACCGTTGCCTTTTAGAACAAGCACTGAACCTACTGGCAAGGGAATCTCTATAGATCTTTGGAACTCACCGGAGCCGATGACATCGATTTCTTTCCCAAAGAGAATATTTTTTTCACTCATGAATGAGACTGTGCATGAAGGGTCTTACAAAATCATGATGATCAATGTGAGGAGGTATGCAGTCTCCCTTGTCATTAATGTTAATGATGCAACTGTTTGGAATGCAGTTGACTGCACTATGTTCCATCGAACCCTTCTTGTTATCATCCACTTGATCATTGACAACAGTGGATCCACCTGGTCGTACATGAGAATCCCGGGAGTATTTCCTTGCCTATCTTTTGTGAAATTGTAGCAGCATACACATTGTCTTGTGATACTTCCCTTTCCTCTCATCTATTTCCTTGGCTCAAAGTAGGTTCTTTCCATGAGCAAGCTTGCTTGTCCTCTGTCTCTTAAATCAAAGATACAATCTATAATGATTTGTTCATCTTTTTATGAAAAGACTCTGGTATATAATTCCAGTCCTTCCAATATATTGACGAGTTCTCCACAGACTTCTTTGTAGAACTCAAAGCTTCTTTTGTTGACTTTGCTGATTTTATAATACTCTATTGTTTTGAGGGTGGGCAGCTGGTGCGGACATTCCCTCATTTCATTGTTGATTGGAATCTAGACTGGTGCCGGTGCTACCTCTAACGGGATGTATGACTCGGCGTCCATTGGAACATATGCTCAGTATACCGTGGATCATATTATTCAGTACCCATTGGGATGTATGCCTCATTCATCTGGCAATCGCTGGTTTGAGATCGATCTTCATTAGAGGCATATTCTTCAAGAGTGCTGAAATGCTCCAAGTGCATGATATTATAGTCCGAACATTTGACAAAAGCTCCTGTAGTTGATGCTTGTGGCGGTATTTCAATGTTGCAAGTAGGGCAACCCCCGCAAAGGTCCTCCAAGGCTGGTGGTACTTCTAGCTCTTGAACATACCCAAGCTCCTCATCTATGGTGGGTAGGGCGGAAGAAGTTTCCTTCATATCTGGTTCATATATGTGTCCTTCTGGAATGGGGATGAGTTGGTTCTTTATTTGTGGTTGACATCTCTTTTCTTCTCTCAAGAGAGTTTTATGCTTACGACAGTTGGCATTTCTCCATTGAGTCATCCGTAGCAAAGTGAACGGTATCCTACCACTGTTAGCAGCAACCAAGTTTTTGGTCAGAGTAGCTACCATGGATGGTAGACAGCTAGTTCCTTCCATGGGATCGTGTTGTCTTATCACCTCTTTCCCCTCAATGAGGGATTGCTTTTGGATCTGAATTTCAGAAGTGAGGGTAGTCCCTCCTTTTCTTGTCTGCTAACTACATCCATTAGAAGACCTTCGTAGCCCATGTCGATTTCATTGAACTCCATGTCAAAGTCAATAATGTCACCTTGTGGTGCCATCTCCTCATGAAGCATGAGGTTCCAGCCACCCTTGAAGGCAAAGATCAGCTTTTGACCTGACATTTTTCTGCAGACGACAGAAAAAACATCAGTGAACTGAAACTTAGCTTGAACAAGAACAAAACAGAGTTTTTTAGTTAGTGGAAATTTTAATTTATTTTTGTGAAGAAGTTATATTTTCATGTATTTATTTTGTTTAATTTAGTAGAATATTAAATTTAAACCTAATGGTAGAAAAGAGGATTTTAGTGTGTAATTTTCCAATTTTTTTATTAAATTGAGGTTAATTACAATATTTTTGGACCCGGTCACACTCTTGGCCACATAGAAAAGCTCAAAATGATAAAAATTTTACAATTTTCAAATTAAGCGACGATAGCCAACGTCCGGTTGCGTAGTATGTTTTCAGGTATCGTCCATTGTTTGCCAGCATGGGTCTTTCACTCTAGAAGTCCACTGACTGGTAGGCTCCTCCTGTGTAGAAATTTTCAAGGACAAATGGTGCCTCCCAAGTTGCCTCAAATTTTGCACCCATCTCGCGGCGTGCAAGAATAAGCATTTTGAGCATGAGGATGAGGTCACCAACTTTAAATGTCCTTGGGCGGACCAATTTTTCATGAGCTTTTACCAATCTCCAAATATTGTTGTGCTTCAAGCCGTTTTCCTTCAAGATTCTCCAGTTCTTCAAGTCTGAGCTTTGCACATTCCTCTGTTGTAAGTTGATTGGTGACTGCGACCCTGAGAGACGACGTTTGAATTTCTAGTGGCAGTATGACTTTGGAACCGTACACGAGCATGTAAGTTGTACACTGAGTGGGAGTCCTGAATGTTGTTCGGTAGGCCCACAAAGCTTCTATCAATTTGTTGTTCCAATCCCTTTTATTTTGGTCCAGTATTTTATTCAAAATCTGTACCAATGTTTTGTTGAAGGCCTCAGCCAATCCATTTGCTCTGAGATAGTAAATTGTAGAGTATCTCTAATCTATTCTGTGTCATTTGACGAAGTTGTTGATTTTTTACTTTTGAACATCATCCTGTTGTCGGAGATTACTATGTGTGGTACATCGAAACGGTAGACGATTTGGCTTTCAAAGAATTGGAGGACATGTTGTGCTATAACCTCTCGTAGTAGTACTGCATTTGCCCATTTAGAGAAGTCGTTTGTAGCGACAAGTCTAAATTTGTGTCCTTCAGAAGATGGAGGGTCTATCAGACCTATTATGTCCAAGCCTTAACATTTGAATGACCACGAAGCAACAGTTGGGTGTAGCACATTTGGAGGTTGGTGCAAGACCACCCCCATGCACTTGGCACTGGTGACATTTTCTGGCTATCTCCATGCAGTCGGACATCATTGCTGGCCAATAATATCCAAGTCTTTTGATCTTCATTTTTATTTTAGGCCCTGATTGGTGAGTGCCACAAATTCTGGCATGTACTTCTGTGATAATATTTTGTGCCTCGGCTCTGCTTAAGCACCTTAGCCTCATCTGGTCGAATGTTCTCCTATAGAGGACATCACCTATTAGAGCATACGACATAGCCCTTTTTTTGATGTGATGTGCCTCAGACTAGTCTTTTGGTAGCTTTCTAGTATGTAATTATTCTATTAACGACTTGCGCCAATCTTCATTAATATCCACAAGTGCAATCATTGTTTCTTCTTTTCAGAGCTTGTTTAGATTTTCAAGGTCAATTTGAGACAAAACCTATCTTCCTTGTACTGTGATTGCAATGGAATCCTCTCGGGGACTTGCCAATTCCTCAGCGAGTTTTGCTAGTGCATCAGCATGGAAATTTTTTCCCCGAGGAATCTGATAGAAAGTCACATTTAGAATCTGTTCCAGCAATTTCATCATGTAACGATGGCATTCTGCTAGTCTTGGTAGATAGTAGATGGCAATATCTATTATGTCCATTGAAATTGCCAACTCCAAACCTATGATTAAGGCTTCGTATTCTGCTTTATTGTTGGTGCAAAGCTCTATCAGGTGATACAAGAACCTCAAAATACCCTTATCCGGCGTGATAAAGATCAAACTGATACCTGCTTTGCCCGGTATAACTATTCCCGAGTCTTCGCCTTTTCTGGCTGATGAAGCACCGTCGAAATACATTTCTCAGATTTGTGCACTAGAGCATTCCATTTGTAATATTTGCTGATCTAGTAACTCATCAGTAAGAGGGGTCCAACTGGCAGTGGGTGTGCAGCGAGAAAGCCCGTTAGAATTTGTCCCTTGATAGCACGGAGGGGAATAAAAGTTATATCAAATTTCAATAGGATCATCGACCATCTTCCTAGACGTCCAGAGAGTGTTGGTCGGGTCATCAAATATTGCAACGGATTAACTTTTGAGATTAGGGTAATTTTATGAGAGATCATATAATGTCTAAGCTTTTGGGCAACCAAAATTAGTGACAGACAGTGCTTCTCAATAGGTAGATATCTTGTCTCCATCGGTATTAGACGATGACTTAAGTAGTAGAGTGTATTTTCTTTACCCTTATCGTTGACTTGGGCTAAGAGGGCTCCGAGAGAGTCATCTAAGGCCGCGGTATAAAGTATCAAAGGTTTCTCTAGGATAGGGGCTACCAAAATAAAAGGTGTCATTAAATATTTTTTAACTTCCTCAAAGGCTCGCTGACATTTTTCTTCCCAAATGAATTTGCCGTCCTTTTTAATTAACGCCAAGAAGGGCTGACACCTACCTGAGAGATTAGAGATAAAGCATCTCAGATATGTCAACTTCCCCTGAAAGGAATGTATTTGTTTCAAAGTTTTATGAGAAAGCATTTCCAAGATGGATTTAATCTTATTCGGGTCGATCTTGATTCCCCGATGACGGACAACGAATCCTAGAAATTTTTCGAAGGTAATGCCAAAGGCGCACTTTAAGGGATTCATTGTATGGTCTTATTGTCGTAACTGTTCGAACACAATCCTCAAATTGTATAAATAATATATTTTTTGTTTGCTTTTGATGACCAAATCATCCAGGTAGCATTCTACTTGATTTTGAATGAGGTCGTAAAAAATCTTTGTCAATGCTTGCTGGTACGTAGCTCCAGCGTTCTTTAACCCAAACGACATCACTGTGTAGTAGAAAATTTCAATCGGTGTTCTGAAGGTTGTAAGTGATGCATCCTTGGGAGCCATCTTGATTTGGTTGTATCCCGACGATCCATCCATGAAGGAGAAAAATTCGTGTGTAGAAGTGATATCCACCATCTTTTCTGGTATTGGTAGAGGAAACTCGTCTTTCGGACATGCTTTGTTTAGATCTCTAATGTCGACGCAAACACGTATCTGTCCATTTTTTTTCTTGACTGGAACAATGTTAGCTAACCATGTGGGGTACTACTCTTCCAGCACAAAGTTAGCGTTTATTAATTTCTTCACCTCGGCTATGGCTTGTTGTTCTACTTCAAGGCGCATTCGTTTGGGAGCTTGTTTTATAGGAGTCATATATTTGTCCACTCCGAGTTTATAAACTGCTACTTTTGCTGACATCTTAGCATTTCATCATAACTCCAAGTGAAGCAATCTTTGAATTCTATTAACAATTTGATCAATTCTAAAGATTCTTCATCATTGAGTAAAGAATTTATAAAGGTAGGTCAGAGTTGTTCTTTAGTCTTGAGGTTAATTTTCTTTAACTCATCGTCCGTACTTGATTTCCTCAAATTCTGGCAGAGCATCTTCTATTGGTTGATCATTAGAGTCATCATCTATATCGAGGAAATCCTCTTCTGATTCATTAGTAACAACCATACAAAAATCTGAATCATCGATTAGTCCCACTATACCAAATCCGAGACCCTCTTTTGAGTTGGGAGTTTGACTTTTAACACTCCATAATTTTTGAAAAAGTTGTAGTTTACCTTTTGGCATTTGTTTTGGCAAATGTCCCTCCTGAATTAACTTGTGTACATAATGCAAAAGGTAACCAAAAGGTAATTCCTTAATTCGTTAGGATCATCATCCAAATTTACATGACTTTCAAGATTAATAGAGGTAGAAGCACAGTAAAGTATGATAGGCTTTGAACCAACACTACGGACTTCCTTGACCTCTAAACTCTCAACCTTTTGAGAGAGGATCGGAGCAAGGGTGGTCATAGTATTCATATAGTGGTTTATCTGATCATACATTATTTTATATTCACTTTTCACATCTTCTAAGGATATCTCGTACTGAGGTTTCTTCTATTTTTTCATCATTATTTCATCTTCAGAACTGTCTTCGTCACCAATGTTGATGGTTGGCCTAGTCCGTTCAATAATTAGATTGAGTCTTCCTTGTCCACATCCCCAGGCTCGACCTTGGGTGCGCGAACCAAAAGAACCTCCACCAATTTGATGTAGAAGGGTGGTGGAAGTCCGTTGAAGCGGAGTTGAATGGCCTGCTTTTTATGATTTTTCTGAAACTTCATTTTTGTTTATCGGATTCTTGCGTGAGAAGACAATTTTCTTTGGTGGCATGTAGTAGGCAGCATCTTCATGAATACCGACTTCATGAATTGAAAACAGTTGTAGATCTCCTTTGATGTAGTATTCTTGTCCTTCTTTGCAGTACTTGATGCACTAATGTAGAGATGACAGCACCATGTTGTGTTCATGAATCCACGGTTGATCAAGTACAGCGTTAAAAGAGGTATCAGCTCGATGATATGAAATTTAGCAGTTGTTATTATTTCTCCGACCTTCATAAGTAATGTGATCTCTCCAAGGGCTCTTTCTCCTTTTTGGTTAAATCTACTTAGCATCATTTTATCGGTCATAAGTTCTTGGGCTTCAATGTCCAAATAGGTCAATGTCCGTAGGATCATCAAGTTGAGAGAAGCTCCTTGATTTACCAGAACTCTAGATAATATGAATCTGTCGATGTTGACGGAGATGTAGAATGGTTGATTGTGGTCGGTGGTACCAAGCAGCAAATCTTCATCTGTGAAGGTTACCCCAGGCTGTTCTTCCAATGAGCAAACTTCATCTGAAAATGTGCTGGCCAATTGAGCTAGACAAATCTCTGGGTCAAGCAAAGTTGTAATCAAAGCTTCTCTCATCTCCTTTGATAGGATCAGAGCATCGTAAATGCTTAGTCGAGATGGCAACTTCCTAAAATGAGCTAGCATGTTGTAATCCAATTTGTATGGTCCTCCATTTTTTTCTTATTTGTGTGGTTCTTCCACTGGTGGAGGTGGAGGTAGTTCTTCTTGAGTTACTATCTGTTTTCCTTTGTCTATAGGAGCTATCCTTGGGGGCAATACTTTCTCGTTCCTTAAGTTTATTTCTGTAATCTCTTCTTCTTGAGGTATCATTATTGAATCTTCTGGTGTTTCTTCTTTGTCGGAAAGATCTAAGTTGAGGGCGAGTGGTGTACCATGGTGTTCCAGGATTTGCTCCTCGCTCCCGGTGTTGTCGTAAGCGATATCGTTGATGTCTTCTTTGGTATTGTTATTGGGTTCACTGGACTCACGTACAATTTGAGGGTCATTTGGGAATTGAGATCAGAATTAGATTGGTCACAATCAATTACATCATTACTAGAAACACTTAAAACGTAGCTGAAATCACGATCATTATATTCATTAGCCCCTGGAGGGGTAAAAAGATAATCATACAAAGTCAAGGGTTTGAAGATTTTCTTCCTGAAATCCGAGACACCCAATCTAGCAGAGGCAGCCCTTATCCTACCCCCCGTGCTATCAATCTTTGTGATGGCATTCTTCTTTTTCTTTGACTTTGATTTTGATGGCTCTTACGGTGAAATTTTCATCTTGGGCCTCACGGGCTGAAGACTCTGAGCGGTGGTTTGCTTTGAAGCATTCTGGATTTGATTTAACATCTTCTTGGATGATTTTCTCCAAACTGTATCCCATCCATCTTTTCCGGCATGTGCAGAAAATTGTTTTGATGAACTCTGTATTTGGTTTAGGACCCTCTTAAGTTTGTTCCAAGTTGTACTCCATCCATCTTCTCGAGTGTATGGATCAATCAGAGAGGTTGGCTCAGCTAAAATCATATTTATGGAACCTTTTTCAGGTACTTTTAAATACTTATTCGGGATTGTTATATTTCCTTCTTTGAGAATTTTCTCGAGCCAATCCTTAAAGAAGAAGCACTCTTCCATAGTGCGTCCCAGTAATCTGTGATATGGGCAATAATTTGGTTGATCTTTCTTGTCAACTTCCTTGGACTTCTTTGGCTCTAGTAGTCTAAACTCAGGCTTCTTCATCAGACTTCTGAACATTTTGGATAAAACTTCATCTTTGAAAGAATACATCATTTTTTGTCATTCTACTAAAGATATTCTTTTATTCTAAGATGATCCTCCTAGATGCGGTCGCTGGTTAGACTGGCTACTTTCTTTCGGAGCCTACTATGATGAAGAATGACAAAGATTTTCTACATATATCTTTATCAGTTGTTTTTCTTTATCAACAGTTGCAATTGTTCCGGATTTCTTTTCAAACACTCTGGTTGTCTTTGACTTCTCGTGAGAATCCATGTGTTTGATTTCTTTCTGAAGACTGTTAGCCTTGCTGAGTAACTTCTCAAAGGATTTGATGGTGAGTACCTTGAGCATGAAAGCTACGGGTCCATGAATGCTTTTGAGTAAGATCTCAACCGCATGATGTTCCTGTAGTTGAGATTCACACTTCATGCTAAGGTTTCTCCACCTAAAATGTAATCCACCAAAGTCTCGTTAGGCTTTTGTTTCTCCATCATGAGTTCTCCTATGGAAACATGATGTTGCGCTCCGTCGAATCTCTTTATAAATAATCTTTCCAACTCGGTGAATGTTTTAACTAATCTGTTAGGCAAATCGGCATACTAATCAAAAGCAACTCCTGACAGGCTGCTGACGAACTGTTGATAGGGTAAAGCTTCGTTATTTTTTGTATTGCCACAACTGGCTCGGAAATGTGCTAGGTGTTGTTTGGGATTTTTGGTCTCATAAAATATCTTGAATTTTGGGAATACAAAACTCTTAGGGAAAGGTATGACATCAAACTCTTCCGGGTAAGGTCTACCTTTTAGAATCAATGCACCACCCTTAGATTGGGTTAAGGCATCCCGAACTTGCTCGACCATCTGTTTAAATTCCTTCTCTGACATGTCACCCGGTGGAGAATCTTTCTTCGGTTGCTCATTCCTATTTGCTGAGACAACCTCTCTTCTTTCTTCTGTAATATGTATGATTTTTGGTTGGTTGATCTCTTGAGATGCTAGTTACGGTGCTTGTGACTTCCCTTCATTAGTGGTCATAGCGGTCATGGCGGCGGCCATCTCTTCTATCCTTTTCTCCAATAGGATGACTTGCTCATCCCTTAGGAGGATAGCCTTGTGCAGCTCATCTACTGTGTTTTCTTTAGTAGGAGGTTGAGCATTCGCAGATGCAGTGGCCCTGGTCTCAATAACATAGACATTTATGAAATCTTCATCATTGATGGAAACTCCATGTTCCCAAGCCAACTCAAAAATCTCAACCTTTAGCTTTTCAAATTTTTCTTCAATCATTGATTCTTGGATTGACTTAAGATCTGGAGGACCCCTCTACTTGTTCTTCCATCTTACTGGCAATCATTGCGACAATGTCAGATACTTCGAACCCTGACTTCATTCCATGATCTTGCCCTGCGGGCTTATTGAACTGTGTCGGTGCAGTAACCTTGGGTATCCATATTTTCCTCTTTGACGATGATGTCTCAGGATGGAGTATCTTAGTAGAAACATTGGTATGTCAAGGAGAAATGTGCTCCCCACGGTGTAGACCAGATACAACATCAGGTAACCTCTTCATCTTTTTCTTTTTAGGAATATCTTTAAGATGTGTGGTTGGTAGGATTCTCAGACCTAGTCTTGACTTTACTAATCGACGGCTTGTGGTCCTAGTAGCGGTGGAATCTATGGTAACAGTGGTAGTGTCAACCCTGTTTCCCAGGCGGAACCAGACGGGAATGCGAGCGAGCAGATTTTCCTTTGAATTTGTTTGACAGACTTGATGTCCCTTAAAATCTCTTCCATCATTTGAGGGGATATTGCATGTCCCACTCGTTTGAGTAACTCATGAACTGAACAGCCCTCTTTGACAACAAGTCTCTGAAAAACTGAGCTGACCTGAGTGACAAAGGTAGACTTCTTTTTCTCTCTATCCTATCAATGAAGTGATGGTAACGCAGTAGCAATCTTTTGGACACTCTCGTGTCCGTTGGTGTCCACTAGAGGATGAAATCTACTTCCTCGTAGTAGTGGATATGTTTATGGTAGTTCAAATTCCTCTTGGTGAGGCTCTTCTTTGAAAGGTATTACCTCAGGAGTCTGGGATTTCGTAGCCCTTCAAAGTCTTCTATTACAGTTTCTCTTCTGAGTTCGAGTTAGCGGTGCAGTCTTTGAACTTGATCAAATTTCAAACATTGAAGGGGGAGCAGCTAATCCTTCAGTTGGAACCTCAACGATCAATATTTCTTTTCACTTGACAGCAGGAACAACAGGCTTGGTAGGTGCCACGACGGTAATAGTAGTCTTGGCTTTCTTGTAGGAAGGGAAGTCCTAAAGACAGTTTAGGTTAAACTCAGCAGAAGGCTCTTGAATTTCTAGAGTGGTGACTTTCATCACGACAAACGGAGCTTTCCTGAGGATAACGTCGATGTCTTCAAACCCGGCTCCAAACTTAATGGTGGGAGCAACGTTGCGGGCTTCATGGATCATCGATAGGTTGCAAGAAAAAGTCAACGTTGGGTAGGCCATTGCAGCAACTTTAAAATAAAAAGTTCTTAGGTTAGCTATATGGCTAAAAATTTGTAATCTTAGTGCAAGCACTGAAAATTAACCGAGGTTGATTTGTAGATCGGGTAAGTTTTAGTTCGTGGGAATGTTAAAATTTTTAGTAAAAGTGTAATTTGAAAGTAGAAAATTTAATTAGCCTTCTGAACCCCTCTGTTCAAAGGTGATTGAACAGATAGTCCTGAAGTCCAAAGAGTTGGTCGTACTTTCCCAAGACATAAATGGGTGAAGTATGTCAACAGAAGAAGAGTAATTTGGTCCAAGAGGGACATGGACACATTGCCGATGTGTGTATATAATATTTCCTAATTTAAATGGAGAGAAAGGCTTGTCCCCAACGGAGTTTCCATAAGCTGTCGACGTTATTTTGGTTTGGAGTAGTTGCCCGTAAGGAGCTGTTGGTCACCTGAGTCAAAATCCCATCTCGCGTTTTAGAAGGACATTTAAGTTTAGAAAATTATGAAATCAAACAGACCTCATACTTTTATAGTTTAAATGAAAGTGCACTATACCTCAAATCCTGTATCATGATAAACACAAGACTCGAGGATGAGGCTTGATCAAATAAACAAAGAAATATATGACATCCATTTGGTCTGCGAAACCATTTTATTTGCCGACAATTTCCGCTATTTAATATTAAGAATTAAATAGGGTTTATATTAAGCTGGGTTCGAGAAAAGCTTCCTATAAGGGCAAGCCCCTTTAGTTAATTACATCTAAAATGACCAAAGTCATCTAAGAAAACTCTCGATAAAAAACAGGAAATATTATCTTCATGGATTTCAAAAGGATAGGATTGTTCAATGATATAAGATAAAGAGGTATGAAATGGGATTGGCTCAAATTTGGAGCATTTTGTTTTTAGAATCCAAAAGAGGAAGAACTAGGGGATGTCATGGATCCAGAGGAGAACCTCGGTGACTTCCCAGTCTATCGTATTGTTTGGCTTCAGTTTTGAGGAGAAAAATTTAAGTGTTTCATCCTACAAATTTTATTAAT
The DNA here is from genome assembly GCA_002079205.1 of Phalaenopsis hybrid cultivar. Classification (NCBI taxonomy): domain Eukaryota; kingdom Viridiplantae; phylum Streptophyta; class Magnoliopsida; order Asparagales; family Orchidaceae; genus Phalaenopsis; species Phalaenopsis hybrid cultivar. Next base: position 19,716 of record JXCR01040895.1, read on the forward strand.
TTAAGGCTTATATTTGTGTGAAGCAATCACACAAATAGCTTGGGAGATGTGAGGAATTAGGTCATAACAAACGACAACCCCAGAATCTTAAGATGAGTTAGGGCTTATATTGTACAACAGAGCTGTATAAATGCCTAAAAAGTAGTTGAGGATTTATGTTGCATAAGCGGACAACCTCAAAGTCCTATGGCTTAGTTGTTTAATTCTAACAAATGAATTGGTTTAGCTGGTGAAGTCATGCTTTGTTGTTAAAGATGGTCGTGCTGCCCACCATGCTAGGTCCAAGCTCCTTGTCGTGATGAGTTTGAGTGTTCTAGCGTGTCAAGTTATAATGTTAAATCAGGTGGCCCTATGGTTGTAGTTCTTTAAAAATTTATTGAGGCATGTTAAAGTTAATTATAGCGACACTGGTTAGGATCAAATGTTTCCCTCATTCTGGCACCACTATTTTCTATTGAATTCACTTAGTCCAATCGAATTTACTAAGCTCAACTTAATGAGTTCCATAATTTCATTTAAACCGTGGGAAGCCTCGTTAGCAACCGTAGGTTACCTCCTCCGAGGGATTCCCGATCATTTGATAGAGACATCTTAATTTAGTTGCAATTATAGTTTTGTGTGATGTTTGTGAATAAATTTTGAGTTGTTTTATATTTTGAATGTTGTGGGGGTGAATTTTATCTTGGTTGATTTTAGTTTTAGTTTTGGTTTTGGTTCTGTGTCTATCCTGATAGTTTTAGTTTTCATGCAGGGTGGCATCTTTGTTTAGCATGGAAGTTTTGCAAGTATAAAAAGTACAAGAAGGACAGCACTGTAAACTATAAAAAACGTAACTAGCGAGTCTTCTCATTCCACCGCCTGAAACATAAAATGCATGTGAGAGCAGTTCATGTAGAGGAAGAAAAGTAAGGTTTTGGTAGTTGTCCTAACTCTATGTCATATCTTGGCGGGTCCTTAGGAGTTTAATCAAGGATGATTTTGTTAAGCAAGCATATTAAGTTTAGTAGACCTCTGAGGTATCCAACAGGTTATGAGGAAGAAGCTGGTCCATGCTTCGCTCTTATCACCTGGTGAGAAGTCTCGAGCTTATTTAAACTTATTATGTTGCTTAATAATTCATCATATGAATGCCCTAATGCTCAATGAACATTGATGGCCTAATTATCCCTAAGAGTAGGGTAATTATCATTTGTAATTTAATTTTGAAGATTATGTGAATGAAGACCCTTAAAGTGGGCAAGCTAGTGTTGTTGGAACACTTAGCCAAATTTTGGTCCTAATTGAGCTTTTGGTGTTTTAAAGGTGTTAAATTTTAGCTATGTTTGTTTTTCTAATCCTCATTTAATCAGTTTTGATTTAACTTAGATCACTATTAAGCCCTTAAGTCCTAGGTAAGTGTCTTAATTAATTTGGAAAATGTTAAGTTTTAGGTGATCATGATTTATTATTTGAATTTCATTTCAAAATCAAATAGGGGCATTAAATTGATTAATTATTGACTTCAAAAGTCATACCCCTAAGTCCTAAGTTCATTTAATTTTAATAAACCTCCAAATTTTAATAATTTAGAAATTTATTAATTTATCCTTTTAATTAGGAAAGTGAGGTTGGTTTCTACCAATTAATCCCCTTTTTAATTTTAATCATCAAAACAAGCTGATTAAGATCAGAGGTTTTCCATTTCCCTCCTTAAATTAAGCGTAAATGTTAATTAAAGCCAAATTCTTAAAATTACACTCTTGCCCCTAAGACTCTAACACTTCATAATTTGTCAAATTCAAATCAAATGAATTTGAAATTTTTATCCTACCTCATTCATTGTTCAATTAAGACATCAGAGGAGAAAATATTATTTTTCAAAATTTAATTTAATTTATATAATTATTTTCATGCAAAAATGGGATTTTTCGAAGAAAATTTTCTAACTTGACCAAGATGAAGCCTAAACACTTGAAATTTTTACTAGAGGTAGACCTAGACGAAAGAGCCATTTGGGCAAAATTTCATGATTTTTTGATTTATTATAATTATTTTAAGTTGTGGGGTATTTGTNTGAAGAAAATTTGCTAACTTGACCAAGATGAAGCCCAAACACTTGAAATTTTTACTAGAGGTAGACCTAGATGAAAGAGCCATTTGGGCAAAATTTCATGATTTTTTGATTTATTATAATTATTTTAAGTTGTGGGGTATTTGTTAAATATAAAATATTTTAAATGAGGAAAATTAAATTTTATATTTTTGAAAAATCTTCCTGAGGTTAGAGAACCTAGAGAAGCTAATTTTATATTTTTCTAGTTTTTCTTTGGTTTATTGAAATTATTTTAGTGGAAATCCATTTTTTAGCCTTCAAAAATTATTTTAAGCTTCAAAACACATTATCTTTATTTAAAAAATTAGGAAAAATATTATAAGTATTTCTAAGTTCTTAGAAAACTATTTAGAATATTTCCATGAATTTTATTATTTTTGTGATCTTTATGAATTTTTAATTATTTAAATATTTAAAGTAGGCTTCAAAATGNCAGGAAAAATATTATAAGTATTCTTAAGTTCTTAGAAAACTATTTAGAATATTTTCATGAATTTTATTATTTTTGTGATCTTTATGAATTTTTAATTATTTAAATATTTAAAGTAGGCTTCAAAATGAAGTTTTTATTTTAAATACCATTTTATTTTAATAAAATTTCCCTGGTCATAGAGAACTCTAAAAACAAGCTTTCATAATTTTTTTAGTTATATTTTGATCATTAAAAATCATTTTAGAGCAAAAAAAGATATTTAAATTGAAAATTCAATTTAGGCTATCAAATGGACTCAAAATGCTTTAAAATTTTTATGAGTTCTTTGGATCTTAGACAACAGTGGAGATAAAAAATTAAGTCATTTCAATTTTTATATTTTTGAAAATTAATTATCTTAGTGATTTAGGGTTTAGGCAAATTAGGCTTATTTTGAATGACTTGACTCGTGAAAAANATTTCATAATTTTTTTAGTTATATTTTGATCATTAAAAATCATTTTAGTGCCAAAAAAGATATTTAAATTGAAAATTCAATTTAGGCCATCAAATGGACTCAAAATGCTTTAAAATTTTTATGAGTTCTTTGGATCTTAGACAACAGTGGAGACAAAAAATGAAGTCATTTTAATTTTTATATTTTCAAAAATTAATTATCTTAGTGATTTAGGGTTTAGGCAAATTAGGCTTATTTTGAATGACTTGACTCGTGAAAAATTTTTCTAGAGGTTCTCTGGTTATAGTAAACCTTTTAAAATTTTCTTGGTTTTTTCTAAGCAACATGCTAATTATTATGATTAATTTAAGCAAATAATGTGCATAAACTTAAAAAATATGGTTCTTTGTCTAGAGTTCTCCTCTAACTTTGCAAAATTAGAGAATGTTCCCCTTAATAGAGGCTTCAACATGCCAAAAATTCAAGCCAGGTTAAATGCCTATATGCATGGAGAATCAAAAGACTCAACATAGTGTTTAATTAATTAAAAATAAAAAATGCATCAAATGACTTCAAATTATTTTCAAATTGTTTTCCTCGGTTCACTGAGAAAGTGGGTATTTTTATTTTATTTTTCTGATTTTTCTACACCAAGATATGAATTTTTGAAGTTAGGGAGTATATTGTGAATTATTTAAATCCCTATTTATCTATTTAAACGAGCGGCGCTGACTGAATCCTAGGCAGCTCGGAAGCTCCACACGGTGCACTCCTATTTGACGCCATCATCCATGGTAGCAGCCACCCGTCCCACAATTCATGTAAGAAAGCAATGTCCGGCTTCATCTTGACCGTTCATACGATACACGCTCGATCGAATAACGCTCCGTCATCGTCCCCAATGGCCTAGCCCAAAAATCGTCCATCTGGAAGGCTTAATATCTCCCTCATTTCTTAATCGAATTGAATGAAATTTTTTTTTAAATGCTCGTTTAGACTAGAGGAACATATCTATATAGTTAAGATGCCATGAAATTAAGCCCAAGCAAATGGAGAATCAAAAGAGGCTCGGGATGAGGAGGAGTTCAACACCTTTGCTATGAGAAGGGAAGCTTCAATCAGAGATGCTTGGCATGTTCATTGGAGTCCAAGGAGGATAGAGATTGAGCCTCTTACTATGGTGTAAGTTCTAGGTATGAATTCGACCNTCGTGAAAAATTTTTCTAGAGGTTCTCTGGTTATAGTAAACCTTTTAAAATTTTCTTGGTTTTTTCTAAGCAACATGCTAATTATTATGAGTAATTTAAGCAAATAATGTGCATAAACTTAAAAAATATGGTTCTTTGTCTAGAGGTCTCCTCTAACTTTGCAAAATTAGAGAATGTTCCCCTTAATAGAGGCTTCAACATGCCAAAAATTCAAGCCATGGTTAAATGCCTATATGCATGGAGAATCAAAAGACCCAACATAGTGTTTAATTATTTAAAAATAAAAAATGCATCAAATGACTTCAAATTATTTTCAAATTGTTTTTCTCAGTTCACTGAGCAAGTGGGTATTTTTATTTAATTTTACTGATTTTTCTACACCAAGATATGAATTTTTGAAGTTAGGGAGTATATTCTGAATTATTTAAATCCATCTTTATCTATTTAAACGAGCGGCGCTGACTGGATCCTAGGCAGCTCGGAAGCTCCACACAGTGCGCTCCTATTTGATGCCATCATCCATGGTAGCAGCCACCCGTCCCACAATTCATGTAAGGAAGTGTTGTCCGGCTTCATCTTGACCGTTCATACGATACACGCTCGATCGAATAACGCTCCGTCATCGTCCCCAATGGCCTAGCCCGAAAATCGTCCATCTGCAAGGCTTAATATCTCCCTCATTTCTCAATTGACTTGAATGAAATTTTTTTTTAAAATGCTCGTTTAGACTAGAGGAACATATCTATACAGTTAAGATGCCATGAAATTAAGCGCAAGCAAATGGAGAATCAAAATAGGCTCGGGATGAGGACGAGTTCAACACCTTTGCTATGAGAAGGGAAGCTTCAATCAGAGATGCTTGGCACGTTCATTGGAGTCCAAGGAGGATAGAGATTGAGCCTCTTACTATGGTGTAAGTTCTAGGTATGAATTCGACCAAGTTTGATTTCAGGTGTTGGTCTAGACCTATGGTAAGGGCTCCGTGGAAGGGGGATTTGATGGGGCTTTGTCTTCTTTCAGTGTTGTGAATGTGTGGGTAAGTTTAATGTTAGTTTGGTGGACTGTGGAGGTGTATTAAGCTCTGTCTTAGTTTTAGACAGAAGTTTGAGCTAAAAATCAAGCTTCCACAGTAAGGACCAGTGGGGGAAGATGGTTGGATAGCATTGAGGAGGTCTCAAGGAAGCTCTGTGAGTGATTTAAGAGGCTCTCTCTGAATAAATTTCAGCACCCCCTCCATGGCTGTGGAGGTGGGCTGTTATAAAAATGGCAAAGCGGTGGCTGTTATGGCCAATTGTGGGGTGTAATGTGGTGGTTAGGTGGAGGGAAAAGAGGATCTAACATCTCATTTGGGTGAGGTGGCCTCTAGGTTTGAGTTGGGTGAAGTGTAAGATGGAGTGGCCCTTGATTTTAGCTTTTTCGGTGACTGGGCCAGCTGGCCATGGCAAGGGGAGGTGGCTAGGAGCTCAGGGAACCCATGAGAATATGTCACAACAATTTAATGGGCTTGGGGTTATTTTTGGAAAAAAAGAATCATAATCTTAAGAAATTATCGCATGAAATCCCTTGATTTAAGGGACCATTGGTCCATGGCTTAGCTTAGCTGGTGAGGAGAGTTTTGGCTCAATCTTAGGGTCCAACTAATGGATGTGGAGTCATTAATTTGATGGATTTGGGGTGGTTAGGCTACATTTAGTGCATGGGTCCAAGTGGGTGCAAATGACCAAAACTTGGGTCGTTAGGCTAGCCATATCCTTGATCCCAATTGATTGATGCACTTGATGTAGATGATTGTAATGAACATTTTTTATGAAGGATTGAAAGGATTTTGAGTTCAATTGGAGGGTCAATTTAGGCATGTTGGGATAACCTTGGGTCTAGATTGGGCTAGCCTTGGCTAGTCCAAATTGATTGTTGATAATGGTCAATAGGAATTCCATGAATAGTTTTCAACATCAATTGGGTGCCAATTTTGGGATTAAGGCAATCAATTTGATGAAATTTGGGGAAATAGCCAATTTGGGGCAAATTTAGGGATTTATGGACTTATATTGAAATTAAGTGGAATTGAGGTTTCACCAAGGCCAATTTATGGTCAATTTTGATGTGTAGGAATGTTATAAAGAGTTTTCAACATAAACCATGACCAATTGAGGGAGCTATGGATTAAATTTGGTGAGATTAGGTCATGTGTCCAAAATTAGGGGTTTTACCTATATCAAAATTGGGCTCAAAGCATGGGTCAATTGAGCTTGGATTTGATTAATTTTGGTCACATTAAGGGTGAATTTCATTTCGGGATTGAAATTTCGGGAGACTTGGATCAAATTGATGGACAATTGAGTTCAATTTGGGGAAATTTGAGCCCTTAAAGGCAATTTGGGGGTTTTGATCAAAGATGGTCAAATTGGTCAAATTGGGTCATGTGATAGTTGAGAAAAATGAAATTTAGAATATTTTGAATATTTTGGAAATTTTTGGGATTTTTTGGAATTTTAAAGTTTTAGGCAAAGGAGGGGTATTTTGGTAATTTGGAAATTTTTGGTGATTTTGGGTAATTTGGGTGTTTTCAGAAGCTNGGAATATTTTGAATATTTTGGAAATTTTTGGGATTTTTTGGAATTTTAACGTTTTGGGCAAAGGAGGGGTATTTTGGTAATTTGGAAATTTTTGGTGATTTTGGGTAATTTGGGTGTTTTCAGAAGCTTTGAAATGATTTTTGAACAAGTTTGGCTATTCTAGATAAATTTGGAAATTTTGGCCAAATTTAGGGTCCCAAGGGTATCTAGGTAATTTGCGGGAGTTTAGGGGCAAAAGGCTAAGCCGAGTATTTTGGATAAAATTGGGGAAATAACCATCAAAAGTAAGCCATGGACCAATGGAAACCCCATTTGGGTCCTCTATGTACTGGTCTTAGCTAAACCCTAGTTTAGGGCTAATAGGTTTAGGGGACGATACATGGGTTTCCCAAAGGCTCAAGGGACCAAAGTCAAGAAATTCTGGGTTTAGGGTAGTGAGTGATTGAGAGTGAAGTGAGAGCCTTAGCTGTAGACCAAAACCCAAAGTTAACCATAACGTCAAATAGCCCTATATGAACTCTCCTTGAACTCGCCCATAGTGGCCACACCTACTAAGTGCTAGAGGTTAAGACCAATATGTAGAGCTTCAAGTTGAGAAATGAAGAGTTTAGAATTTCTAATGATGAGGGTGCCTTTTTCTATTTCTCTAAGAATAGTTAATAGGAAAGTCCTATGGCTAGACCCTAGGCTACTAAAGAGAAAGACTAGTCCTCAACCAAAAGTGAGGTCAACAAAAACCAATTCAGAAGAGTGGATAAATTTGGGAAAGTTATTTCCTTTTGGAATGAGATCACAATCAGGGTAGGAATTGAATGTTTAATTGTTAAAATGTAATTTTGTGACAAATAAGAGCATACCTAATCTTTACCCACTTCTAGTGCTTGTAAAGAATGTCGTCAAGCCTAAAGTTTGTATAGCTAGTGTAGTAGTGTTGAGTAGATTCTGGCATCTCACTTTCAGANGCTATGGTAAGGGCTCCGTGGAAGGGGGATTTGATGGGGATTTGTCTTCTTTCAGTGTTGTGAATGTGTGGGTAAGTTTAATTTTAGTTTGGTAGACTGTGGAGGTGTATTAAGCTCTGTCTTGGTTTTAGACATAAGTTTGAGCTAAAAATCAAGCTTCCACAGTAAGGACCAGTGGGGGAAGATGGTTGGATAGCATTGAGGAGGTCTCAAGGAAGCTCTGTGAGTGATTTAAGAGGCTCTCTCTGAATAAATTTCAGCACCCCCTCCATGGCTGTGGAGGTGGGCTGTTATAAAAATGGCAAAGCGGTGGCTGTTATGGCCAATTGGGGGGTGTAATGTGGTGGTTAGGTGGAGGGCAAAGAGGCTCTAACATCTCATTTGGGGTGGTTAGGCTACATTTAGTGCGTGGGTCCAAGTGGGTGCAAATGACCAAAAATTGGGTTTGCGTTAGGCTAGCCATATCCTTGATCCCAATTGATTGATGCACTTGATGTAGATGATTGTAATGAACATTTTTTATGAAGGATTGAAAGGATTTTGAGTTCAATTGGAGGGTCAATTTAGGCATGTTGGGATAACCTTGGGTCTAGATTGGGCTAGCCTTGGCTAGTCCAAATTGATTGTTGATAATGGTCAATAGGAATTCCATGAATAGTTTTCAACATCAATTGGGTGCCAATTTTGGGATTAAAGCAATCAATTTGATGAAATTTGGGGACATAGCCAATTTGGGGCAAATTTAAGGATTTATGGACTTATATTGAAATTAAGTGGAATTGAGGTTTCACCAAGGCCAATTAATGGTCAATTTTGATGTGTAGGAATGTTATAAAGAGTTTTCAACATAAACCATGACCAATTGAGGGAGCTATGGATTAAATTTGGTGAGATTAGGTCATGTGTCCAAAATTAGGGGTTTTACCTATATCAAAATTGGGCTCAAAGCATGGGCCAATTGAGCTTGGATTTGGTTAATTTTGGTCACATTAAGGGTGAATTTCATTTTGGGATTGAAATTTCGGGAGACTTGGATCAAATTGATGGACAATTGAGTTCAATTTGGGGAAATTTGAGCCCTTAAAGGCAATTTGGGGGTTTTGATCAAAGATGGTCAAATTGGTCAAATTGGGTCATGTGATAGTTGAGAAAAATGAAATTTGGAATATTTTGAATATTTTGGAAATTTTTGGGATTTTTTGGAATTTTAACGTTTTGGGCAAAGGAGGGGTATTTTGGTAATTTGGAAATTTTTGGTGATTTTGGGTAATTTGGGTGTTTTCAGAAGCTTTGAAATGATTTTTGAACAAGTTTGGCTATTCTAGATAAATTTGGAAATTTTGGCCAAATTTAGGGTCCCAAGGGTATCTAGGTAATTTGCGGGAGTTTAGGGGCAAAAGGCTAAGCCGAGTTTTTTGGATAAAATTGGGGAAATAACCATCAAAAGTAAGCCATGGACCAATGGAAACCCATTTGGGCTTTCTATGTACTGGTCTTAGCTAAACCCTAGTTTAGGGCTAATAGGTTTAGGGGACGATACATGGGTTTCCCAAAGGCTCAAGGGACCAAAGTCAAGAAATTCTGGGTTTAGGGTAGTGAGTGATTGAGAGTGAAGTGAGAGCCTTAGCTGTAGACCAAAACCCAAAGTTAACCCTAACGCCAAATAGCCCTATATTAACTCTCCTTGAACTCGCCCATAGTGGCCACACCTACTAAGTGCTTAGGTTAAGACCAATATGTAGAGCTTCAAGCTGAGAAATGAAGAGTTTAGAATTTCTAATGGTGAGGGTGCCTTTTTCTAGATCTCTAAGAATAATTAATAGGAAAGTCTTATGGTTAGACCCTAGGTTACTAAAGAGAAAGACTAGTCCTCAACCAAAAGTGAGGTCAACAAAAACCAATTCAGAAGAGTGGATAAATTTGGGAAAGTTAATTCCTTTTGGAATGAGATCATAATCAGGGTAGGAATTGAATGTTTAATTGTTAAAATGTGATTTTGTGACAAATAAGAGCATACCTAATCTTTACCCACTTCTAGTGCTTGTAAATAATGTCGTCAAGCCTAAAGTTTGTATAGCTAGTGTAGTAGTGTTGAGTAGATTCTGGCATCTCACTTTCAGATTACCCATTGTGCCCTCTCTATAATACCTACTAAGGAAACTTAGATCCAAACTTTAAATTGAAAGATAAGAATCTAGCCTATCCCTCAAGAAAACATCTCTTCTATACCCAATAAAATTATCTCCCTATCAATTTGTGCTAAATAGTGAACAAAGCACCACACGACCATCTTAAAGGTCAACGTGACATTCACAAGTTGAGTAAAATCATAGCCCTCCCAGGTCATTATGTTTCACAACATATTTTAACATTATAAGTGATCAGTTTCAAAATTAAATTAAGAACTAGTGAAAATACCATCACAACTTTTAGAATAAAAGAAAATTTTAAAACATTCTAACCCCATACATGATTAAATCTCATTACATAGAGAAAGAGTGAGCAAAACTACTCACTAAGTATGGAAAAAACACAACAGAGAACTTTGTTAAAATCAAAGAAAATTTAGTAGAAAAACATTTAAAATAATTAAAAATAATGAAAATTACAATACTTTGCTTTTATCCCATGAAAGAAAGATAAAAATCCCTCCAACAAAGTCTCCAGCTGATCCACACAAAGTTCTTACAATTCCATTCAGATATATCTCCAAATCCCCCACTAATCTCTCCAAAAAGGGAGAAATCTACATTCCTACTCCTATCTACCACCTTGGGACGTTCTTAGAAGTTCCAAGAGTTTGAAATGCCAAAAGGTGTCTTCCTAAGTGTTAAAATGTGATTTCTAACTCCAAAAATCGAGCGAAAATTTTCTGCAATGGTCTCGGGTACATAGGCACCCAACTTTATATTTTTTTTCTTGGCTTTTTTTCCAATGAAATGCATCAAATTAGAATTTTCTTCCTTGTTTGATTTGACATCAAATGGAACAATTTTTGCTCCATTTTCTCCAAAAGTGCATCTTTCATTCCCGCAACCAAAAACATCCAAAATAAATTCCCTTAAAGTGCAATATCATAAAAAATGGACAAAAAATGAACATAAAATGTATATTTAAAACAAGTAATTTTAAGGTGTATAAACTCCCCCAAACTTGTCCTCATGTAACACTATAACTTTAAAAACCAAATTTATTGATTTGAGGTAGTGGGTTTCAGTAGAGCTTCCAATAATTTTGTCTTGGAAATATTATAATGCAACTTAGGAGAAATTCTAGCAAATCAACCTAGCACCAGGGTGTAAGAATATTTCATATTCATTTTAGGAATCTTGATTTTCTATTTACTTCAAAAGTTATTGAAACTTGTCATACTAAATAATCTAAGAAAGTTTAAAAATAGAATTTAAGCACCTTATTTATAATAATTTGGTCAATACTTTTTCAAAATAAGAATAAGCTTAAGATTGTGTCTATATTTCTTCATTTAAAAAGATTCAAGTGAAACCACATTTTGATTAGGCTCACCTCAAGCTTCTCCTCACATATTTTCTTTTTTACTTTTTTTTTTTTTTCTTTTTTTCAAGTGGGGATCGGTGTATCTGGATAAGACTTTAATAATTTTGAATTTTACTTTCCTCTTCATAAAGTTAAAAACCTAAGTATTAGTTTAAAAAGGTTTAAACCAAGGCTCAATTCTCATTAAGATAAATCTAAGAATTTTAGCTTTTTGAATATCAACTCCTTTCTACCATAAATAGCAAAATCATTTTCTTAATGTTTCTTACTAAATATCTTAACTCTAAAATAGTTTCATCGCATTGGATCCCAACTAATTATTTTTTTTCTAAAACTACTAACATCAAAGTTATAGTAACCTAAAGATTACACCACATTCCACTAGTCATTTTAAAAGTGATATCAAACTAAATACATGCTACTGAGGATAAATAAAGTTTAACTTTGAATGTTATTTTTTCTTCTTTCCCCCAAACATAAATTTATAAATATTTTAAATCAATTCCATCAAATGTAGCTGGAAGAAAAAGTAAAAGCTAAATCTACCATCTACTAACACATCATATCAAATTCATATACATGCATAATCAGGATAGAGTGGTTGTAAGAGAAAGTAAATCTAGCCTAAAACATGCTTGCAATAATATTAAGCTAAAAAGAAGTATACTAACTTAAAAATTTATTTTTCTTCCTCCCCCAAACTTGATTTTTAACATGTATAGCATTTAGTACAAATAAAATTAAGCAGGAAGAAAAATTTACATCCCAAAAGTATAATTTACATGAGTGTCTATCTAAATATCCAACAATATACTCAGAACATAATAGTGCGTAGTACAAAGTAAATCTAAACTAAATATGCTAGAATGAAATTTAACTAAAGAAAAGTCTAACAATCATGACCGGTATCAACCTGAGAATATATATTTAAGTGTTCTTCAAGTTCTATATATTGTTGTAACATAAACACAAACACACTTGGTAAATGAGGACAATTTTTCCTTTAACTCATCACATCTCACTATACTTTCAATTTCTAATGGAATCACTACACTAATATATTGGATATTTATAAGTGATTTTATGGAGTCTAATCCCATGCGCATGATTATCCCTGATATATTGGCCCACGAGTACCAACATGAGGTGTCACCATATCCCATTTAGTAAGAAACTTTAATAGTTATAAGGATAGTGTAAGATCATCCACATGTTACACATCAAGTAGGTTCATGACTCACACCAAATGAAAATAAGGTAAAAAAAGGAAGTAAGAAAAATTGAGATGAAATTGTAACTGCCTAAACTCAAGATGTCTCTGGTAAAACTCAAATCCGGTTGAGACTCGAGTCATAGTGGACTTGTTAATCCAAATACAACAAAAGAAAATAAATAAGTCTAGCCATAATAAAAAGTTAAGGAATCACCTCACTCATGATACACAAAGATTAAATCAATCCAAAACAATCCAAACATGCACCAACATCAATCAAACTGATCAACACACAATAACACACAAAGATCAAATCAATCCACTATCAATCACTTCTCACTACTCTTTTGTCTCAATTTATCTTCTAATTCTTTCTCTTGGCCTGAGGAAATGGTGGCGGTGGCCTTTCTTTATTTATCTTGGTTCATAAAATAGGTCTTTCTAATTCATTAGGAATTTCTTCATTTGTTCTTTCAATTTCCTTTTCCTCTTCTCTCAACTCAACTTTCTTTTGATCCTTATCCTCCCATTCACTTCTACCTCTTAGTTGGATGTCTTTATCTTGCCCTCCATTCCTCTCCTTAGGTTTTATCTCAGTGTCACTAAGTAAAATATCTGGAGGATAACTGTTAATTGCATTAATAATCTACTGCAGTTGGTTTTCTATATTCTTAATTGCGGCCTCTTGACTTTCCAGCTGACTTTCCATTTGATTCACAACCTCATCTATCAATAACTATTTCTCCACATTCTGTAGGTTGAAGTTAAATATATGAGGGAAAGAAATTCATCGTTATAATAGCCTTGATTCTTCCAATTACATGCCTAATTAAATTGATTATCTTCCCACAATTGGTTTTCTCTTCGAAAATTGTCTTTCTAGTTAAAGTTTGAAATATTATCCCAGTTTGGGTTGTAATAATTGAAATAAGAATTTTATATCTCATGATTAGTTTCAAGAGTTAGTTTCCATCAATTGCCTTAACGAAACTTTCTCAACGGTTGGGGGTTATCGGTCACCAAATTGGCAAGAAGATGTTTGATTTAATATAATATACATTACATTTTGTAAAGTAATATTTAAATTTTTAAAATACAAGATGAAACCAATCCCATACATACAATAGTTTAAATAAATGAGCAGAGAACCATAAGTGATACATCTATCCCAAAGAAAACACATATTACTCATAAGTGCGACTTGATTAAGAAGAATAAAGAATTTATGACATCCATTTTAATCTGCGAAACCATTTATGTCAACTAAAAAATTCCCATATCTAATACAAAAGAATAGATAGAGTTTATATTAAGTTGGATTCTTGAAGTTTCCAAAACCCCTATAGTTAACTACATCTAAAATGACCTAGGTCACCAAAGAAAACTCTCAATTTATATCACAAGATATTGTCTTCAAGAATTTCAAAAGATAGGACTTTTTAAAGATCAGACTAAAGAGTGTTAAATGGGAAAAGCTCAAATTTGGAAAATTTTTATGGAATCCAAAAGGAGAAACTAGGGGTTGTCACAGATCCTGAAGAGAAACTCAATGACTACCCAAGCTATCTTATGGTTTGGCATCAACTTTGAGAAGAAAACTATCAAGTGTTTTGTCTTGTCAATTATTATTATTTAGGGCTTACATTTGTGTGACACAATCGAACAAAGAGCATATAAGATGGGAGGATTTATGTCGTAACGGATGATAACCTCATAATCCTAAAATGAATTAGAGCTTAAATTGTACAACATGATTGTACAAGGGCCTAAAGATAAGGTAAGGATTTATGTTGCACTAGAAAAATGACCTCAAAATCTTATGGCTTGTTGTTTAATTCTAAAGAAGAGATTGTTGTCGTAGATTCACCTACCATGCTCTCATGGTGCTAGCTCCAAGCTCCTCGGCGAAGTAGCTGTCCTAAAGTCTGAAGGTTCAAAAGTTTAAATGACAAGTTCAGTTCAATCTATATAGGGGGTGGGGTCAAAGTTGATTAGAAAGACACCAGTTAGGATCTTACAATTTCTTCACTATGGTATCACTATTTTCTTTTGAATTTACTTAGCTTAAATGAGTTGTTAAGCTCATTTAAACTAGGGAGATCTCGTTAGGGATTCTAATAAATTGAAAGGAATGTTTTATGTTTGATTGTAATTCAAATGATTTATGATTATCTTTGAAAGTGTTTAATTAAAATTTAAAATTTTTTTTGAATTTTTAGTTTAAAAAAGTTTTCATTTTATCAACCAAACATGCATGGTATGTTGAAGTAGTAATAAATTGCAGTAAATAAAATAACAGAAAGTAAATAAAAATATAAAGGTGTACTTGTCATCTTCTCACTGTTACCACTAAAATTTTAGCCTGTAAAGCATTTAAAAGGTAATACAGAGGAAAAGTAGAGCTTAAAAGTGGAGTTTGACCCAACTACAAGTGACTGCCATGACTGAGCACCTAATCGTCTATGGTATTTCTATGGATGATTTTCTTGAACAAAGCATAATAATTTCATTTGTCCTTCAAAATATCAAAAAAACCATAAAGGTATTCAAGGGATAACCCCAAATACTTTTAAGAATCTCTTGGAATGTTTCGAGTTCATTTGAACTTATTATGTTATTGAATTAATCGTTCGAGATTAAATTCAATTTCAATGAATTAATACAATCAGTGTTCAATGAACCTTCATGTTTTAATCATCCTTATGAGTGGGGTACCTATCATCTGATTTTTTATTTATGAATTATGCGGGTGGACACCCTTAAGGCAAAGTTAATTTATTAAGGAACTTAACCACTTTGATTAAAGTCAAGCTAGTAGTGTTTCAAGGGCATTTAAAATTAATTATGTTTCATTTCCTAAACCTCATTAAACAAGTTAGATTAAACATAGCTCACTACCAAGCCCTTAAGATTTCATGTGTAAATTTGCAGATTTATAACTTTAAGGTTGTTAAAATAAGTCAGCTTGATCTGATCAAATATTATGTTATAATCCAACCATTAACTATGGGTTTTAATTAGTGTATTACGAACTTCCGAAATCAAACCCCTCACTTTAGGACCACTAATGTGGGTGGATTTAGTGTGTTAATTTTGAAAATATTTTTCTATATTATAAAATACACACGGTAGATACAATAGTGAATAAGCAAATTAATCTCAACAAAATAACTTTATTTAAAATAGTTTTATCTTTTAAAACTATTTAAACTATCGAATCCTCTTTAATAACGCTAGTATACGTATCACTTAAGTAATAAATGGCTCTAATGGAGTCCTAGATGTCGGTCCCACAGGGAAACTGGAAATGCCTATATATATGTTCTTAAGATTATAATGTAAAGTACAATTTTAAAACTATAAAAAATGAAGTGCAACGTTTGAATATTAAGTAATAAGTGAATGCTAATTAAAATGCAATTGAAAGATAAAGTTAACTAAACTAACTGCTAAACTCTCAAAAGTAAATTTATGAAAATTAAAATAAGCTTTTGTGGTGGAAAGTTTAAATTTAAGAAAGCATCATTCCGCTTTATAATGAGTATTTGAATTGTGAAGAAATTAAAATCATTATATATATATATATATATAAACTATTTTACGCCAAATAGGAGCAATCATATTCTTTAAGCTCTCTCAAGTGGGAACATTGACTAATACAGAGTTTGGTCCCTAATTCTGTGGCTAGGCTAAGAGGATATAGGCTACCACTCTAGACCTCCCACTACTTTCTTACCTGAGGGCTAACAATTTCACATCAGTTTTCAATCAACTGGATCGAATTAGGGATTTTAATCTGTCTCCTCAAAATCTCCAATTATGCATGCAACAAAGTATATTTCCCTATTTATTTGCACTGAACCTCATTGATGAAATACTTTCCCATGAAATCAAATGTGATTCTCCCCATGTTATAGAAATCATAGCCCTTTTGGAACATATGTTTCTCTACACATTTTAACATTTCAATTGGCTAAATCAAAAAGTAAATAAAGATGGGAGTTCAAATCATCACAATTTATTGACAATTAAAACTATATAAAATACAATCAATTCTTCACAAAAGTATATCTAAAAGTAGGGAGAAGGATAAAGAAGACTACTCGGAATTCATGAGAAGGATACAACAAAACACCGATTTTATTTATAAAAACCAGTTTATAAAATAAAAGAAATAAAAGATACAACTTATCTCACAATCCTTCCCAAGAAAATCCGTAAAAGTTTTCTCCAAACCTTTTTCTCTTTACAAGCACTCTCAATTCTCTCTTAGAAGTGTAATGAAGAAGAAATCTCTCACATTCTTCTCCTCTTATAGTTTTTGAAGAAAATATCTAAGCCCTTTACTTTTTATGTCTCTCTCTCTCTAACTCTCCTTCCTGCCTTCACGCCACACACCCTTTGCACACACACTCCTCTCTTTTTATCAATGGCTGCCTACCTCCAAAAATAATTCAAAATTCCCTCAAAAATTTTGTCAAGAAGTCAACTTTTTTTAATTAAAAAGTCATGTCCACTGATCCAAGAGACATATCCCTTCACAAAAGAACCTTCAAAAGTATCTAGATGCATTAAATTACCACAATGGGTGTTTAGAACTAGTGCTCCATTGAAAATTCATACAAAATTCATCTCAAACCACCTTAATCTGAAAAAAGTCTTCTCTAGCGCATCTGGCGCATCATGCGCCAACTCTCTGTCAAATGGCGCATCTAGTGCCAATCTGGCGCATCATGCTTTAGTTTGCTGAAAACCACATTGTTCTGGGTTTTGGAGCATCTTGCGCTAATTCGATGCATCTGGCACTGATCTGGAGCATCATGCATCAATCGGTGCATCTTGCGCCATAATTCAAAAATTCACTATTTTGGCTCCAAATTTCGTCCTTTTGCTACTTTTGCTCCAAATGCCTAAAATTGATATGCCTGCAACAAAAAACATGAAAATACCTTTCTCTAAAGTGCAATATCACCAAAAATAAGCATAAAATATATACTTAAAATTGCATATTATTTTGGTGTATAAAAATCTCCCAAACTTAAATGTTTCTTGTCCTCAAGTGACACTTTTACTACATAAAAGCATATGAATTAGGATAGAGAATAACTTATAACTTTTGTACTTTAGTTCCATAAATAAAATAGTAAAATTTAAGAAAAACCTTTAATAACTTAGATTCAAATTCTAAGTCTAAGAGTAGTTAGTAGTCAATTTTAAGATTTCTAAATCTCTATTAATTTCAAGAAGAATTGCAATTTGTCATATCAAGGATATTTAGGATATTCATCTGACAAAGAACATGATGAAAACTTACTAATAATGCTACTAATAATCCAATATAAGTTTAGAAAATGTAGTAAAGCTTTTTTCTTAAGTTGTTTCAAGTGAAGCAAACTTTTTATTAGGCATCTCCTCAAGCTTCTCCTCACTTATTTTTCTTTTCTTTTCTTTTCTTCTTTTTTTCTTTTTCTTTTCTTTTAGGATCTTTTCAATCCCTTCTTTTCTTTTTTTTTTCAAGTTAGTATTACTATATCTGAATAGCCTTTAATAGTTTTGAACTTCAATATCCTCTTCTAAAAGTCAAAACTCCCTACCTTTCTTCACTTTATAAATTCATATTAGTTTATGACATTGGAATATAACCATAGCTTCCTCAAAACCTATATCATGCTCAACTCTCCTCTACTTATGCTCATCATTATAAGCATTTCTTATTCCAATCTCTTCAATCAGGTTCTAAATATTTACTATGTCCAATTTTTGAATCATGAGTTGGTCTGTAATATTTTCTAGTGATGCAGGGTGAGAAGTAGATGCCCCTGCAACTAATGTAGAGGGTTTATCGCTTCTTCCACCCATAGATTCAACAAATGATTCAACTCTTTGAATCATATGCTTCCTAATAAGATTTTTTTCCTTTATTTTTTCTTCATTTCTATGGGACTCTACTCATGATTGCTCACAAAGAGTGAAAATCAGGGCAGCGTAACTCAAACCATTAGCTATAGAGCTCCTAGCTATGCTCCATGCATGATGAACTTTGAGAGCACCAACGTCTATTGCTTTCATGTTTTGAATGCAATAGTTCAATATAGCTCTACATAGACTAGATCATTTGTTCGTAGTAATTTAACAGAAATGATGTGGTGTCATACCTTTAACTGAATAGTAAACATGGAAGCAGAGAAGTTAACTATCTTTTTGCTTTTAATCCTCCATTCTCCTCTTCCATCAGTCAGAAAGGAAATCAATTCTTTCAGGGATGAAACAGTTATCATGAATGCAGCATTCATCATGAAATACATTCCTCAACCCATAAAAGCATTGATCTTTTCTGCATTAAACTCAACTTGCTTACCTCTCACAAGGATGTGATCTTCATGAGTGAATCTCAAGTTGGCATAAAACTCCCAAATCATTGGCACAATCGCTACTGTAGTGAATTAGCATAACCATTCCCAATTTCTTGCAAGGACCAACCTCTCAATCTTGCCACCCAGGATAGCAAACGTTCATTCTTGGATATTTCTTCTTGATTCAATTTGAGTGTTATAACTATGTTGGGCCTTCAAATTAGCAAATCTTCATGCATCGAAATCATGAGATGACCTTCCTCACTTCACTCTTGGAGCCATTTTAAATTCTACTAAAATCCAAAAAAATTCCAAATAAATTACAAAATAAAAAATCTAACTCCTCAAGTAAGATTATTTAGTAAGAAACTTTTCACCTTGAGTGTTCTTCAGGCTTTTTAATAAAAAATCCCAAATTTTAGATTTTCCAAAATGTAAAAAAAAATTCATGGTAAAAATAAAAAATTTCTAAGTTAATGTGAAGCTCTAACTAAGAGAAAATGAAATCTACAATTTTTAGCCTCCAAAATCTTCTCTATCGCGCCCAATGTGAAGCCCTAGGTCAAGGTTTAGAGGTAGGAGATGACCCAAGGAGTAAAAGTGGAGTTTTACTTTGCGATTTTATGATTTTTTAGGAAATATGTCATTTTCAAGAATTTGGCGCTTCTTGCACCAAATCTGGCACATCATGCGTCAACTTTCTATAATCTGACACATCTTGCGCCAATCTGGCACATCTTACGCCAATGCCTTAATTTTTCCAGATTTCATTTTCTTTGAAAATCTACTCCTTACCACTTTACGTCTACCTCTAATTAACTCAAATGAGCCTTTATAAGCATAATTAAACATTACTTTAACATCAATATTTAAAAAACAACATGAAACTCACTTTTATTTATAAAGTCCATGCTATACAAACTAACATTTTTCAAGCAAACCAAACATATATTTTAGTGCTCAAAGCAAAACCAAAACATCTTAAAACTGAAATCTAAACATTAAAAGATCAAAAACAAACATTGATATAGTTCAACAACATAAGTAAATGCAATCCAATCCAACAAAATAACTAAAACAAGTAGTACTAAACAAAACATTACGGGCATAGACTAAGTTCAAACATCTTCTTCACTCTCGTTCTCATGGATATCTCCCATAGATTGGTTGTGGACATACAAGTTGTAAAAGGGTCAATAAATAAACTCATCAGTCAAATCCTCCCCATTCCACACATGTTTCTTGAACACATGTACCAAACCATCTTTAATACGACCATTATGCTAAAAATTTTCTTGAAGTCTCCAATCCAAGTAATCCAACATTTCAGAAATATTCCCAATTGCATGCATAAGATTCTGCACCTCTTTTGATAACTTCTTGATCATTTTCAAAGGTGTGTTCAAACTGAAGTAAGGCTGAATAAGTGATAAATTTTGGGATGCTTGATCCATCAGTACATTCATATCATTCTCATCACCTATTCTAACACAGTTGCAATAGAATTCTGGATCCATCGACTTCCAAGGAAGAAACAGTTTTTCCTAGCTCTCATAAGGTACTTGTGATTGACTGCATAGTAGGATAAGAATGGATGGATGTCCAAGTCCATTTGCAGATCCATTAACAATAAAATCCAAAACCAATTTCAAAATGATTGCTTCAATATCAAAAGGTTTTGTAGTTTGAATACAGTAATTCAGAATATCACTCTCTTTAGTTACCTTACTGATTTTCATAGTAGGCAGTAATTTTGATGCAATAAAGAAGTATCATACCCTAGAAGCAGGATTTAACAATGATGATGAAAAACATACATTTCCATCATTTTTGGCCTCCCAATTAGCATCTTCATTCATAAGGTATCGATAGAGTTCATCCATATTATCTGTCGTAGGGGTAAAATTTGTGTAGTGCAAAATAAGCACATTTTCAATCATAAACATCTTGTTTATTCTTGAAGGAGTGAATTTCACAAACCTGTCTTGCACATAGACAATTCATTGGTTGATTCCATGTAGATTTGCATAAAAATCTTTCTGCACAGGGACAACTACGGCGGAAGTAGTGTAACAATGCACTGCACAATAATCTCTTCCACTCGAGTATTCGGTGTGTTGAATCCTTGATTCACAAACCCCCTTCCCTTGATTAGCCTCTTCTTCACTATAAAATGATCATGCAACTTCTGCTCATCGAAACTGATGAACTTTCTCCAATTGAAAAGTCCATGTCTAGTAGAATTTTTACGGTGGGACGCAATTAAAATTGAAATCTAGTGACTCTTCCCTCGTTTCCCCTCTAAAATAGACTATCGAATCAGTTTTTGGGTGTTATAAGGAGAAAAACCCACTGAAAACTACCTTTTGAAACATTTTAAGTCATTTTTGTCACTGTGATGCATCATACGCTGATTCTGACGCATCATGCACCAGCTCTCTGACATGTGTCGCATCATGCGCTAATCTAGCGCATCATGCGCTAACCTAGCGCATCATGTGCCAGTTTTGAAAAATTTGCTATTTCGATTTCAATCCCAAAAAATATTCTCAATTCTTCCATTAAACTGGGTAAATAAAGATATTTTTAAATTATTTTCTTAAATACACGGACTCTATGAAAACAAAATTATACATATATTTAAAATATTTCGAACTAAAAATTAAAAGCTAAACAAACAACCAATAGTATTGCTTGCCTCCCATAGAGCATTTTGTTTAATTTCGTCAGCCCGACATTCCCAGTCTTTATTTTGGCTGACCCAACATTACAGTTTCTTTAAAAACTAGTCTTTGACCATCAAAATTTGGTTTCAATATGTGTCCATTTACTTTAAATATCCTTCCAGTTTTAGGATTATCAATAGTAACAGCTCCATAGGGATAGACTTTTACAACTCTAAATGGCCCTTTCCACCTAGACTTCAATTTTTCAGGAAATAATTTCAATCTTGTATTATATAATAAAACCTCATGTCCAGGTAAAAATTTCTTTTTTAATTATCTTGTGATCATGTCATTCTTTCATTCTTCCCTTATAAATCCTAGCATTATCGTAAGATTCATTTCTAATTTCTTCAAGCTCATTCAATTGCTATAATCTGTTATCACTAGCTTCTTTTAAATTGAAATTGAATTCCTTTATAGCCCAATAAGCTTTATGTTCCAACCTTACTGACAAGTGACAAGTCTTCCCAAAACGTAATCTATATGGGGACATACTTATAAGTGTCTTATAAGCTATCATGTATGCCCATAATACCGTATCAAATCTAGCAAACCAATCCATTTTACAAAGATTTTACACTTTATTCCAAAATTCTCTTAATTTTACGATTAGATACTTCTACTAAACCACTAGTCTAGGGATGATAAGCAATTACAAATTTAATACACTATATTGTTTTTTCTACCAATCTTGCAATTATTCCATATCTTGTAAAAATATTTATAATTAAAAATATTGAAATTCTCCGAGCATCACATTAAGGTAAAGTGATTGCTTAAATCCATATTGAAACATAATCTACT
>JXCR01040895.1:44402-77155 GCA_002079205.1 Phalaenopsis hybrid cultivar
TTAATATATATTCTGAATCATTCAATCTCTTGCTCTTTTGTTGGGTATCTAATGAAGTTTACAATATTAAATGTAACCTCTTGATCACTAACTCTCATAGTTAGTTTTCATTTCTACACATCTATCAAAGTTCTTCAAGTGGCACAGAATGGTCTTCCTAAAATGATAGAAATTTCTTTATCTTCCTCCATATCTAATAAAATAAAGTTCGAGAGATAGATAAACTTATCAATTTTTATCAAAATATCTTTTATAACTCTTTTAGGATAGGTAATTGAACGATCATCCAACTGAAGAGTTATAATTGTAGGTGAAATATCTCTTAAGCCCAATCGTCTGAAAATTGATAACGACATAAGATTAATATTGGCTCCTAAATCACATAAAGCTTTTCCAAAAAATCTTTTTCCAATAGCATAAGCAATTGTAAAACTTCCAGGATCTTTAAGTTTTCAGGAAGCTTTTTCTGAATTATTATGCTATACTCTTCATTGAGTTGAACAGTCACATTGTCTAAAAACTTCCTTTTTTTATTAAGTATATCCTTCATGAACTTCACATAACTTGATATTTGTTCCAAAATTTTAACAAATGGAATAATTATCGTTAATTTCCTCAAAGTTTCTAAAAATTTTGAAAATTGGTTTTCTCTATTTTTTTGCTTCAATCATTGAGGAAATGGAGATGGTGGTCTTTCTACAGTGATTTTCATTTGTTTAATAGAACATTCTAACTCAAAATGAAAATCTTCACTAGATTTTTCATTTTTCACCTCATCTTTTTCAACTTCAACTTCCACTTCTTTTTGAACTTTCTTTTCTAATCTTTTCCACTTCTTAGTTGAATAGCCATAATTTGCTCTTTGTTATGATCTTAGGATTTACTTCAACATTACTAGGAAATGTTCTTGGAGGTCTATTTCTTAGTGCGGTAGCAATACATCCCAATTAATTTTTCACATTTCTAAATGCAGCTCCTTAACTTGTAATTGACTCACCATTTGTAATATCAATTCTTCCATTGACAAATTTTTCTCCTAACTCTCAAAATATTAAAACATGGAGGGTAATAAGGTTTATAAGTTGGATATCCTTGATTGTTGGAGTTTCCCAATTGTTTCGTAGTGTTGTTTCTCCATTGCAAGTTTGCAGCATTAGAATTATTCTTACTCCAACTAAAATTTGGATGATTCTTCTAACCGAAATTATAAGAATTGGCATAAGTTTTATTAGAATGATTATTTATTGCATTTAAAGTTTGATAAGAATATTTAGATTCTATCATTTGTCCCAATGAGTTTTCTTCAAGCACAGGTGATGTATGATAATAATTCATTCTATATTAATCTAACTTCTTAGTAATAGCACCTATTTGTACAGCTAACATAGATGTTGCATCAGACTCATGAATACTAGCAACACTTTTTGGATTTACTATTTCAGAGGGCCATTGAATATTATTAGTAGCAATCTCTTCAATTAAAGAATATGATTTATTGTATGATTTTGACATTAATGATCCACCAACAGCATCAATTATTGATCTATGAGATCTAACCAATCCATTATAAAATATTTGAATTATTAACCAATCTGGAAATGCATGGTGTGGACACTTTTTAAGGAGATCTTTAAATCTTTCCCAGTCTTCATAAATTGATTCCTCTCTAAACTGACAAAAAGATGTAATATCACTTCTAAGATTAGCAGTTTTTGAAGGTGGGAAGTATTTAGATAAATTTTTTTGTGATAAATCTCCCCAAGTTCTGATAGATCCAGGTGCTAACAAGTTTAACCACATCATAGCTTTATCCCTTAATGAAAAAGGAAAAATTCTAATTTTGACGACATCATTTGACACTCTATCATATTTAAATGTAGCACATACTTCTAGAAAACTAGCAAGGTGTAAATTAGGACCTTCAGTTGGTGTTCCCCTCAAACTGATTATTTTAAACCATTCGGATAATATCAAGTTTAAGCTCAAATGAATTGGCAGCTACAACAGGGTTTTGTATATTTAAATGTATTTCATTTGCTGTCGGATTAACATAATCTCTTAAGGTTCTCTGATAACGTTCCTTTTCATTTTCAGTATTACTCAAATTGTAAGCCATTTTGTTATCAAGTTTTGTTATTTTTGAATTTTTATAATTGCTCATTCTAACACAAAATCGTAAGGTAGGAGCAATCATATTCTTTACCCACTTCTGAGTGCATAAAGAACATTGACTAATCTAGAGTTTAGTCCCTAATTCTATGTCTAGGCTGAGAGGATACTGGCTGCCACTCTAGAACTCCCACTATTCCCTTACATGTGGGATAACAATCTGGCATTAGTTTCCAATCAACTGGACCAAATTGAGTATTTTAATTGGTCACCTTAAAATCTTCAATTCTACATTAAATAAAGTTTATTTCTCTATTTATTTTCACTCAACCTCATGGATGAAATACTCTCCCATGAAATCAAATGTGATTTTCCCCATGTCGTAGAAATGTCAGCCCTTTCAGAACATCTGTTTCTCAACACATTTTAACATTTCAATTCGCCAGATCAAAAAGTAAATGAAGATCGGAGTTTAAATCATCACAAATTATTGACATTTAAAATCATGTAAAACAAAATCAATTCTTCACAAAACCATATCTCAAAGTAGGGAGAAGAATAAAGAAAACTACTCAAAATTCATTGGAAGTATACAACAAAACACATATTTCATATATAAAAACAAGTTCAGAAAATAAAAGAAATAAAAGAGACAATTTATCTCATAATCCCTATAAGTTCTCTCCAAGCCTTTCTCTCTTTACAAGCACTCTCAATTCTCTTTAGAAGTATAATGAAGAAGAAATCTCTCACATTCCCTCTCCTCTTACAATCCTTAAACAAAATCTCTAAGCCCTTGACTTTTTCTCTCTCTAACTCTTCTTCTTGCCTTCACGCCATAAACCCTTACGCACACACA
This sequence comes from Phalaenopsis hybrid cultivar, assembly GCA_002079205.1. Lineage (NCBI taxonomy): Eukaryota > Viridiplantae > Streptophyta > Magnoliopsida > Asparagales > Orchidaceae > Phalaenopsis > Phalaenopsis hybrid cultivar. Next base: position 47,371 of record JXCR01040895.1, read on the forward strand.
CTCTTTTTTTATCAAAGGTTACCTACCCCCAAAAAGAACTCAAAATTCACTCCAAAATTCTATTCAGAAGTCAACTCTTTTGAATTTAAAATACATGTCCATTGATCCATGAGACATATCCCTTAATAAAAGAACCTTCCAAGGCGTCTATATGCATTTAATCTCTCTAAGTGGTGTTTAGAATAAGTGTCCCTTTGAAAATTCATGCAAAGTTCAACTTAAACCGCCTTAATCAACAAAAATTCATCCCTGATGCATCTGGCACCAAATCTAGCTCATCATGCTCCAATTCTCTATTAAATGGCGCATATGGCACCAATTTGGCTAATCATACGCTAGTTTGCTGAAGACCACACTGTTCTGGGTTTTGGTGCATCTGACACCAATAAGGCGCACTAATCCAACACATCATGCGCTAATCCGGCGTTTCTTGTGCCAAAATTTAAAATTTCATTGTTTTAGCTCCAAATTTTATCATTCTTGCTATTTTTGCTCCAAATGCCTAAAAGTGATATACCTGTAATAAAAACATGAAAATACTCTTATTTAAAGTGCAAAATCAGCAAAATTAAGCATAAAATATATACTTAAAATTGCATATTATTTTGGTGTATCAATCACTCAATTATATTAACTTTCAAATCATAATAATTCTAAAAATTACAACATTACCCTTATTGTAAATGGTTATGAATTAGTTTCTACCACTTAAACCCTCTGTGTTTCAATCATCTAAAAGACTTCATTATGATCATTCATTAACCATTTACCCTCTAATCAAACCTAAATATTATTTAAGGCTCAAATTCCATAATTATCATTTTGCCCCTTCAGGCTTTATCACTTCGTAATTCTTTAAGTTTAACTCAAATAATCTTGAAATTTTATATGTTACCCCACTCATGGGTCAATTGAAATATGAGAGGAGAAATTTGATTTTCTGATTTTTATTTTTTTTTTTGAATAATTTTAATTCAAAATAGGTATTTTTCAATTTAATTTATTAACTCATCAAAACTATACCATANTTTTTGGATAAAATTGGGGAAATAACCATCAAAAGTAAGCCATGGACCAATGGAAACCCATTTGGGCTTTCTATGTACTGGTCTTAGCTAAACCCTAGTTTAGGGCTAATAGGTTTAGGGGACGATACATGGGTTTCCCAAAGGCTCAAGGGACCAAAGTCAAGAAATTCTGGGTTTAGGGTAGTGAGTGATTGAGAGTGAAGTGAGAGCCTTAGCTGTAGACCAAAACCCAAAGTTAACCCTAACGCCAAATAGCCCTATATTAACTCTCCTTGAACTCGCCCATAGTGGCCACACCTACTAAGTGCTTAGGTTAAGACCAATATGTAGAGCTTCAAGCTGAGAAATGAAGAGTTTAGAATTTCTAATGGTGAGGGTGCCTTTTTCTAGATCTCTAAGAATAATTAATAGGAAAGTCTTATGGTTAGACCCTAGGTTACTAAAGAGAAAGACTAGTCCTCAACCAAAAGTGAGGTCAACAAAAACCAATTCAGAAGAGTGGATAAATTTGGGAAAGTTAATTCCTTTTGGAATGAGATCATAATCAGGGTAGGAATTGAATGTTTAATTGTTAAAATGTGATTTTGTGACAAATAAGAGCATACCTAATCTTTACCCACTTCTAGTGCTTGTAAATAATGTCGTCAAGCCTAAAGTTTGTATAGCTAGTGTAGTAGTGTTGAGTAGATTCTGGCATCTCACTTTCAGATTACCCATTGTGCCCTCTCTATAATACCTACTAAGGAAACTTAGATCCAAACTTTAAATTGAAAGATAAGAATCTAGCCTATCCCTCAAGAAAACATCTCTTCTATACCCAATAAAATTATCTCCCTATCAATTTGTGCTAAATAGTGAACAAAGCACCACACGACCATCTTAAAGGTCAACGTGACATTCACAAGTTGAGTAAAATCATAGCCCTCCCAGGTCATTATGTTTCACAACATATTTTAACATTATAAGTGATCAGTTTCAAAATTAAATTAAGAACTAGTGAAAATACCATCACAACTTTTAGAATAAAAGAAAATTTTAAAACATTCTAACCCCATACATGATTAAATCTCATTACATAGAGAAAGAGTGAGCAAAACTACTCACTAAGTATGGAAAAAACACAACAGAGAACTTTGTTAAAATCAAAGAAAATTTAGTAGAAAAACATTTAAAATAATTAAAAATAATGAAAATTACAATACTTTGCTTTTATCCCATGAAAGAAAGATAAAAATCCCTCCAACAAAGTCTCCAGCTGATCCACACAAAGTTCTTACAATTCCATTCAGATATATCTCCAAATCCCCCACTAATCTCTCCAAAAAGGGAGAAATCTACATTCCTACTCCTATCTACCACCTTGGGACGTTCTTAGAAGTTCCAAGAGTTTGAAATGCCAAAAGGTGTCTTCCTAAGTGTTAAAATGTGATTTCTAACTCCAAAAATCGAGCGAAAATTTTCTGCAATGGTCTCGGGTACATAGGCACCCAACTTTATATTTTTTTTCTTGGCTTTTTTTCCAATGAAATGCATCAAATTAGAATTTTCTTCCTTGTTTGATTTGACATCAAATGGAACAATTTTTGCTCCATTTTCTCCAAAAGTGCATCTTTCATTCCCGCAACCAAAAACATCCAAAATAAATTCCCTTAAAGTGCAATATCATAAAAAATGGACAAAAAATGAACATAAAATGTATATTTAAAACAAGTAATTTTAAGGTGTATAAACTCCCCCAAACTTGTCCTCATGTAACACTATAACTTTAAAAACCAAATTTATTGATTTGAGGTAGTGGGTTTCAGTAGAGCTTCCAATAATTTTGTCTTGGAAATATTATAATGCAACTTAGGAGAAATTCTAGCAAATCAACCTAGCACCAGGGTGTAAGAATATTTCATATTCATTTTAGGAATCTTGATTTTCTATTTACTTCAAAAGTTATTGAAACTTGTCATACTAAATAATCTAAGAAAGTTTAAAAATAGAATTTAAGCACCTTATTTATAATAATTTGGTCAATACTTTTTCAAAATAAGAATAAGCTTAAGATTGTGTCTATATTTTTTCATTTAAAAAGATTCAAGTGAAACCACATTTTGATTAGGCTCACCTCAAGCTTCTCCTCACATATTTTCTNCTAAAGTGCAATATCATAAAAAAATGGACAAAAAATGAGCATTAAATGTATATTTAAAACAAGTAATTTTAAGGTGTATAAATTCCCCCAAACTTGTCCTCATGTAACACTATAACTTTAAAAATCAAATTTATTGATTTGAGGTAGTGGGTTTCAGTAGAGCTTCCTATAATTTTGTCTCGAAAATATTATAATGCAACTTAGGAGAAATTCTAGCAAATCAACCTAGCACCAGGGTGTAAGAATATTTCATATTCATTTTAGGAATCTTGATTTTCTATTTACTTCAAAAGTTATTGAAACTTGTCATACTAAATAATCTAAGAAAGTTTAAAAATAGAATTTAAGCACCTTATTTATAATAATTTGATCAATACTTTTTCAAAATAAGAATAAGCTTAAGATTGTGTCTATATTTCTTCATTTAAAAAGATTCAAGTGAAACCACATTTTGATTAGGCTCACCTCAAGCTTCTCCTCACATATTTTCTTTTTTACTTTTGTTTTTTTTTCTTTTTTTCAAGTGGGGATCGGTGTATCTGGATAAGACTTTAATAATTTTGAATTTTACTTTCCTCTTCATAAAGTTAAAAACCTAAGTATTAGTTTAAAAAGGTTTAAACCAAGGCTCAATTCTCATTAAGATAAATCTAAGAATTTTAGCTTTTTGAATATCAACTCCTTTCTACCATAAATAGCAAAATCATTTTCTTAATGTTTCTTACTAAATATCTTAACTCTAAAATNAATTTTGAATTTTACTTTCCTCTTCATAAAGTTAAAAGCCTAAGTATTAGTTTAAAAAGGTTTAAACCAAGGCTCAATTCTCATTAAGTATAAATCTAAGAATTTTAGCTTTTTGAATATTCAACTCCTTTCTACCATAAATAGCAAAATCATTTTCTTAATGTTTCTTACTAAATATCTTAACTCTAAAATAGTTTCATCGCATTGGATCCAAACTAATTTTTTTTTTCAAAAACTACTAAAATCAAAGTTATAGTAACCTAAAGATTACACCACATTCCACAAGTCATTTTAAAAGTGATATCAAACTAAATACATGCTACTGAGGATAAATAAAGTTTAACTTTGAATGTTATTTTTTCTTCTTTCCCCCAAACATAAATTTATAAATATTTTCAATCAATTCCATCTAATGTAGTTGGAAGAAAAAGTAAAAGCTAAATCTACCACCTACTAACACATCATATCAAATTCACATACATGCATAATCAGGATAGAATGGTTGTAAGAGAAAGTAAATCTAGCCTAAAACATGCTTGCAATAATATTTAGCTAAAAAGAAGTATACTAACTTAAAAATTTATTTTTCTTCCTCCCCCAAACTTGATTTTTAACATGTATAGCATTTAGTACAAATAAAATTAAGCAGGAAGAAAAATTTACATCCCAAAAGTATAATTTACATGAGTGTCTATCTAAATATCCAACAATATACTTAGAACATAATAGTGCGTAGTACAAAGTAAATCTAAACTAAATATGCTAGAATTAAATTTAACTAAAGAAAAGTCTAACAATCATGACCGGTATCAACCTGAGAATATTTATTTAAGTGTTCTTCAAGTTCTATATATTGTTGTAACATAAACACAAACACACTTGGTAAATGAGGACAATTTTTCCTTTAACTCATCACATCTCACTATACTTTCAATTTCTAATGGAATCACTACACTGATATATTGGATATTTATAAATGATTTTATGGAGTCTAATCCCATGGGCATGATTATCCCTGATATATTGGCCCACGAGCACCAACATGAGGTGTCACCTTATCCCATTAAGTAAGAAACTTTAATAGTTATAAGGATTGTGTAAGATCATCCACATGTTACACATCATGTAGGTTCATGACTCATACCAAATGAAAATAAGGTAAAAAAAAGGAAGTAAGAAAAATTGAGATGAAATTGTAACTGCCTAAACTCAAGATGTCTCTGGTAAAACTCAAATCCGGTTGAGACTCGAGTCATAGTGGACTTGTTAATCCAAATACAACAAAAGAAAATAAATAAGTCTAGCCATAATAAAAAGTTAAGGAATCACCTCACTCATGATACACAAAGATTAAATCAATCCAAAACAATCCAAACATGCACCAACATCAATCAAACTGATCAACACAGAATAACACACAAAGATCAAATCAATCCACTATCAATCACTTCTCACTACTCTTTTGTCTCAAGTTATCTTCTAATTCTTTCTCTTCACCTGAGGAAATGGTGGCGATGGCCTTTCTTTATTTATCTTGGTTCATAAAATAGGTTTTTCTAATTCATTAGGAATTTGTTCATTTGTTCTTTCAATTTCCTTTTCCTCTTCTCTCAACTCAACTTTATTTTGATCCTTATCCTCCAATTCACTTCTACCTCTTAGTTGGATATCTTTATCTTGCCCTCCATTCCTCTCCTTAGGTTCTATCTCAGTGTAACTAAGTAAAATATCTGGAGGATAACTGTTAATTGCATTAATAATCTACCGCAGTTGGTTTTCTATATTCTTAATTGCGGCCTCTTGACTTTGCAGCTGACTTTCCATTTGATTCACAACCTCATCTATCAATAACTATTTCTCCACATTTTGTAGGTTGAAGTTAAATATATGAGGGAAAGAAATTCATCGTTATAATAGCCTTGATTCTTCTAATTACATGCCTAATTAAATTGATTATCTTCCCACAATTGGTTTTCTCTTCGAAAATTGTCTTTCTAGTTAAAGTTTGAAATATTATCCCAGTTTGGGTTGTAATAATTGAAATAAGAATTTTATATCTCATGATTAGCTTCAAGAGTTAGTTTACATCAATTGCCTTAACAAAACTTTCTCAACGGTTGGGGGTTATCGCTCACCAAATTGGCAAGAAGATGTTTGATTTAATATAATATACATTACATTTTGTAAGGTAATATTTAAATTTTTAAAATACAAGATGAAACCAATCCCATACATACAATAGTTTAAATAAATGAGAAGAGAACCATAAGTGATACATCTATCCCAAAGAAAACACATATTACTCACAGGTGCGACTTGATTAAGAAAAATAAAGAATTTATGACATCCATTTTAGTCTGCAAAACCATTTATGTCAACTAAAAAATTCCCATATTTAATACAAAAGAATAGATAGAGTTTATATTAAGCTGGATTCTTGAAATTTCCAAAACCCCTATAGTTAACTACATCTAAAATGACCTAGGTCACCAAAGAAAACTCTCAATTTATATCATAAGATATTGTCTTCAAGAATTTCAAAAGATAGGACTTTTTAAAGATCAGACTAAGGAGTGTTAAATGTGAAAATCTCAAATTTGGAAAATTGTTATGGAATCCAAAAGGAGAAACTAGGGGTTGTCACAGATCCTGAAGAGAACCTCAATGACTACCCAAGCTATCTTATGGTTTGACATCAACTTTGAGAAGAAAACTATCAAGTGTTTTGTCTTGTCAATTATTATTATTTAGGGCTTACATTTGTGTGACACAATCATACAAAGAGCATATAATATGGGAGGATTTATGTCGTAATGGATGATAACCTCATAATCCTAAAATGAATTAGAGCTTAAATTGTACAACATGATTGTACAACGGCCTAAAGATAAGGTAAGGATTTATGTTGCACTAGAAAAATGACCTCAAAATCTTATGGCTTGTTGTTTAATTCTAAAGAAGAGATTGTTGTCGTAGATTCACCTACCATGCTCTCATGGTGCTAGCTCCAAGCTCCTCGGCGAAGTAGCTATCCTAAAGTTTGAAGGTTCAAAAGTTTAAATGTCAAGTTCAGTTCAATCATTATAGGGGGGTGGGGTCAAAGTTGATTAGAGAGACACCAGTTAGGATCTTACAATTTCCTCACTATGGTATCACTATTTTCTTTTGAATTTACTTAGCTTAAATGAGTTGTTAAGCTCATTTAAACTAGGGAGATCTCATTAGGGATTCTAATAAATTGAAAGGAATGTTTTATGTTTGATTGTATTTCAAATGATTTATGATTATCTTTGAAAATGTTTAATTAAAATTTAAATTTTTTTTGAATTTTTAGTTTAAAAAAGTTTTCATTTTATCAACCAAACATGCATGGTATGTTGAAGTAGTAATAAATCGCAGTAAATAAAATGACAGAAAGTAAATAAAAATATAAAGGTGTACCTATCATCTTCTCACTGTTCCCACTAAAATTTTAGCCTGTAAAGCATTTAAAAGGTAATGCAGAGGAAAAGTAGAGCTTAAAAGTGGAGTTTGACCCAACTACAAGTGACTGCCATGACTGAGCACCTAATCGTCTATGGTATTTCTATGGATGATTTTCTTGAACAAAGCATAATAATTTCATTTGTCCTTCAAAATATCAAAAAAACCATAAAGGTATTCAAGGGATAACCCCAAATACTTTTAAGAATCTCTTGGAATGTTTTGAGTTCATTTGAACTTATTATGTTATTGAATTAATCGTTCGAGATTAAATTCAATTTCAATGAATTAATACAATCAGTGTTCAATGAACCTTCATGTTTTAATCATCCTTATGAGTGGGGTACCTATCATCTGATTTTTTATTTATGAATTATGCGGGTGGACACCCTTAAGGCAAAGTTAATTTATTAAGGAACTTAACCACTTTGATTAAAGTCAAGCTAGTAGTGTTTCAAGGGCATTTAAAATTAATTATGTTTCATTTCCTAAACCTCATTAAACAAGTTAGATTAAACATAGCTCACTACCAAGCCCTTAAGATTTCATGTGTAAATTTGCAGATTTATAACTTTAAGGTTGTTAAAATAAGTCAGCTTGATCTGATCAAATATTATGTTATAATCCAACCATTAACTATGGGTTTTAATTAGTGTATTACGAACTTCCGAAATCAAACCCCTCACTTTAGGACCACTAATGTGGGTGGATTTAGTGTGTTAATTTTGAAAATATTTTTCTATATTATAAAATACACACGGTAGATACAATAGTGAATAAGCAAATTAATCTCAACAAAATAACTTTATTTAAAATAGTTTTATCTTTTAAAACTATTTAAACTATCGAATCCTCTTTAATAACGCTAGTATACGTATCACTTAAGTAATAAATGGCTCTAATGGAGTCCTAGATGTCGGTCCCACAGGGAAACTGGAAATGCCTATATATATGTTCTTAAGATTATAATGTAAAGTACAATTTTAAAACTATAAAAAATGAAGTGCAACGTTTGAATATTAAGTAATAAGTGAATGCTAATTAAAATGCAATTGAAAGATAAAGTTAACTAAACTAACTGCTAAACTCTCAAAAGTAAATTTATGAAAATTAAAATAAGCTTTTGTGGTGGAAAGTTTAAATTTAAGAAAGCATCATTCCCCTTTATAATGAGTATTTGAATTGTGAAGAAATTAAAATCATTATATATATATATATATATATATATATATATATATATATAGTTTTGTGCCNGCTTTATAATGAGTATTTGAATTGTGAAGAAATTAAAATCATTATATATATATATATATATAAACTATTTTACGCCAAATAGGAGCAATCATATTCTTTAAGCTCTCTCAAGTGGGAACATTGACTAATACAGAGTTTGGTCCCTAATTCTGTGGCTAGGCTAAGAGGATATAGGCTACCACTCTAGACCTCCCACTACTTTCTTACCTGAGGGCTAACAATCTGACATCAGTTTTCAATCAACTGGACCAAATTAGGGATTTTAATATGTCACCTCAAAATCTCCAATTATGCATGCAACAAAGTATATTTCCCTATTTATTTGCACTGAACCTCAATGATGAAATACGTTCCCATGAAATCAAATGTGATTCTTCCCATGTTGTAGAAATCATAGCCCTTTTGGAACATATGTTTCTCTACNTTCACATCAGTTTTCAATCAACTGGATCGAATTAGGGATTTTAATCTGTCTCCTCAAAATCTCCAATTATGCATGCAACAAAGTATATTTCCCTATTTATTTGCACTGAACCTCATTGATGAAATACTTTCCCATGAAATCAAATGTGATTCTCCCCATGTTATAGAAATCATAGCCCTTTTGGAACATATGTTTCTCTACACATTTTAACATTTCAATTGGCTAAATCAAAAAGTAAATAAAGATGGGAGTTCAAATCATCACAATTTATTGATAATTAAAACTATATAAAACACAATCAATTCTTCACAAAAGTATATCTAAAAGTAGGAAGAAGGATAAATAAGACTACTCGGAATTCATGAGAAGGATACAACAAAACACCGATTTTATTTATAAAAACCAGTTTATAAAATAAAAGAAATAAAAGACACAACTTATCTCACAATCCTTCCCAAGAAAATCCCTAAAAGTCTTCTCCAAACCTTTTTCTCTTTACAAGCACTCTCAATTCTCTCTTAGAAGTGTAATGAAGAAGAAATCTCTCACATTCTTCTCCTCTTATAGTTTTTGAAGAAAATATCTAAGCCCTTTACTTTTTATCTCTCTCTCTAACTCTCCTTACTGCCTTCATGCCACACACCCTTCGCTAACACAATCCTCTCTTTTTATCAATGGCTGCCTACCTCCAAAAATAATTCAAAATTGCCTCAAAAATTTTGTCAAGAAGTCAAATTTTTTTAATTAAAAAGTCATCTCCACTGATCCAAGAGACATATCCCTTCACAAAAGAACCTTCAAAAGTACCTAGATGCATTAAGTTACTTCAAGGGGTGTTTATAACTAGTGCTCTATTGAAAATTCATACAAAATTCATCTCAAACCACCTTAATCCGAAAAAAGTCTTCTCTGGCGCATCTGGCGCATCATGCGCCAACTCTCTGTCAAATGGCGCATCTAGTGCCAATCTAGCGCATCATGCTTTAGTTTGCTGAAAACCACATTGTTCTGGGTTTTGGAGCATCTTGCATTAATTCGGCGCATCTGGCACCGATCTGGAGCATCATGCATCAATCGGTGCATCTTGCGCCATAATTCAAAAATTCACTATTTTGGCTCCAAATTTTGTCCTTTTGCTACTTTTGCTCCAAATGCCTAAAATTGATATGTCTGCAACAAAAACATGAAAATACCTTTCTCTAAAGTTGAATATCACCAAAAATAAGCATAAAATATATACCTAAAATTGCATATTATTTTGGTGTATAAAAATCTCCCAAACTTAAATGTTTCTTGTCCTCAAGTGACACTTTTACTACATAAAAGCATATGACTTAGGATAGAGAATAACTTATGACTTATGTACTTTAGTTCCATAAATAAAATAGTAAAATTTAAGAAAAACCTTTGATAACTTAGATTCAAATTCTAAGTCTAAGAGTAGTTAGTAGTCAATTTTAAGATTTCTAAATCTCTATAAATTTCAAGAAGAATTGCAATTTGTCATATCAAGGATATTTAGGATGATCATCTGATAAAGAACATGATGAAAACTTACTAATAATGCTACTAATAATCCAATATAAGTTTAGAAAATGTAGTAAAGCTTTTTTCTTAAGTTGTTTCAAGTGAAGCAAACTTTTTATTAGGCATCTCCTCAAGCTTCTCCTCACTTATTTTTCTTTCCTTTTCTTTTCTTCTTTTTTTCTTTTACTTTTCTTTTAGGATCTTTTCAACACTTCTTTTCTTTTTTTTCAAGTTAGGATTACTATATCTGGATAGCCTTTAATAGTTTTGAACTTCAATATCCGCTTCTAAAAGTCAAAACTCCCTACCTTTCTTCACTTTATAAATTTATATTAGTTTATGACATTGGAATATAACCATAGCTTCCTAAAAACCTATATCATGCTCAACTCTCCTCTGCTTATGCTCATCATTATAAGCATTTCTTATTCCAATCTCTTCAATCAGGTTCTAAATATTTACTATATCCAATTTTTGAATCATGAGTTGGTCCATAATGTTTTCTAGTGATGCAGGGTGAGAAGTAGATGCCCCTGCAACTAATGTAGAGGGTTTATTGCTTCTTCCACCCATAGATTCAACAAATGATTCAACTCTTTGAATCATATGCTTCCTAATAAGATTTTTTCCTTTATTTTTTCTTCATTTCTATGGGACTCTACTCATGATTGCTCACAAAGAGTGAAAATCAGGGCAGCATAACTCAAACCACTAGCTATAGAGCTCCTAGCTATGCTCCGTGCATGATGAACTTTGAGAGCACCAACGTCTATTGCTTTCATGTTTTGAATGCAATAGTTCAATACAGCTCTACATAGACTAGATCATTTGTTTGTAGTAATTTAGCAGAAATGATGTGGTGTCATACCTTTGACTGAATAGTAAACATGGAAGCAGAGAAGTTAACTATCTTTTTGCTTTTAATCCTACATTCTCCTCTTCCATCAGTTAGAAAGGAAATCAATTCTTTCAAGGATGAAACAGTTATCATGAATGCAGCATATTCATCATGAAATACATTCCTCAACCCATAAAAGCATTGATCTTTTCTGCATTAAACTCAACTTGCTTACCTCTCACAAGGATGTGATCTTCATAAGTGAACCTCAAGTTGGCATAAAACTCCCAAATCATTGGCACAATCGCTACTGTAGTGAATTAGCAAAACCATTCCCAATTTCTTTCAAGGATCAGCCTCTCAATCTTGCCACCCAGGATAGCAAACGCCCGTTCTTGGATATTTCTTCTTGATTCAATTTGAGTGTTATAACTATGTTGGGCCTTCAAATTAGCAAATCTTCATGCATCAAAATCATGAGACGACCTTCCTCACTTCACTCTTGGAGCCATTTTAAATTCTACAAAAATCCAAACAAATTCCAAATAAATTACAAAATAAAAAATCTAACTCCTCAAGTAAGATTATTTAGTAAGAAACTTTTCACCATGAGTGTTCTTCAAGCTTTTTAATAAAAAATCCCAAATATTAGATTTTCCAAAATGTATGAAAAATTCATGGTAAAAATAAAAAATTTCTAAGTTAATGTGAAGCTCTAACTAAGAGAAAATGAAATCTACAATTTTTAGCCTCCAAAATCTTCTCTATCGCGCCCAATGTGAAGGCCTAGGTCAAGGTTTAGAGGTAGGAGATGACCCAAGGAGTAAAAGTGGAGTTTTACTTTGCAATTTTATGATTTTTTAGGAAATATGACATTTTCGAGAATTTGGCGCTTCTTGCACCAAATCTGGCAAATCATGCGTCAACTTTCTATAATCTGACACATCTTGCGCCAATCTGGCACATCTTGTGCCAATGCCTTAATTTTTCTAGATTTCATTTTCTTTGAAAATCTACTCCTTACCACCTTACGTCTACCTCTAATTAACTCAAATGAGCCTTTATAAGCGTAATTAAACATTACTTTAACATCAATATTTCAAAAACAACATGAAACTCACTTTTATTTATAAAGTCCATGCTATTACAAACTAACATTTTTCAAGCAAACCAAACATATATTTTAGTGCTCAAAGCAAAACCAAAACATCTTAAAACTGAAATCTAAACATTAAAAGATCAAAAACAAACATTGATATAGTTCAACAACATAAGTAAATGCAATCCAATCCAACAAAATAACTAAAACAAGTAGTACTAAACAAAACATTACGGGCATAGACTAAGTTCAAACATCTTCTTCACTCTCGTTCTCATGGATATCTCCCATAGATTAGTTGTGGACATACAAGTTGTAGATGGGTCAATAAATAAACTCATCAGTCGAATCCTCCCCATTCCACACATGTTTCTTGAACATATGTACCAAACCATCTTTAATACGACCATTATGCTAAAAATTTTCTTGAAGTCTCCAATCCAAGTAATCCAACATTTCAGAAATATTCCCAATTGCATGCATAAGATTCTGCACCTCTTTTGATAACTTCTTGATCATTTTCAAAGGTGTGTTCAAACTGAAGTAAGGCTGAATAAGTGATAAATTTTGGGATGCTTGATCCATCAGTACATTCATATCATTCTCATCACCTATTCTAACAAAGTTGCAATAGAATTCTGGATCCATCGACTTCCAAGGAAGAAACAATTTTTCCTAGCTCTCATAAGGTACTTGTGATTGACTGCATAGTAGGATAAGAATGGATGGATGTCCATGTCCATTTGCAGATCCATTAACAATAAAATCCAAAACCAATTTCACAATTATTGCTTCAATATCAAAAGGTTTTGTAGTTTGAATACAGTAATTCAGAATATCACTCTCTTTAGTTACCTTACTGATTTTCATAGTAGGGAGTAATTTTGATGCAATAAAAGTATCATACCCTAGAAGCAGGATTTAACAATGATGATGAAAAACATACATTTCCATCATTTTTGGCCTCCCAATTAGCATCTTCATTCATAAGGTATCGATAGAGTTCATCCATATTATCTGTCGTAGGGGTAAAATTTGTGTAGTGGAAAATAAGCACATTTCAATCATAAACATCTTGTTTATTCTTGAAGGAGTGAATTTCACTAACCTGTCTTGCACATAGACAATTCCTTGGTTGATTCCATGTAGATTTGCATAAAAATCTTTCTCCACAGAGATAACTACGGCGGAAGTAGTGTAACAATGCACTGCACAATAATCTTTTCCACTCGAGTATTCGGTGTGTTGAATCCTTGATTCATAAACCCCCTTCCCTTGATTAGCCTCTTCTTCACTATAAAATGATCATGCAACTTCTGCTCATCGAAACTGATGAACTTTCTCCAATTGAAAAGTCCATGTCTAGTAGAATTTTTAGGGTGCGACGCAATTAAAATTGAAATCTAGTGACTCCTCCCTCGTTTCCCCCTAAAATGGACTATGGAATCAGTTTTTGGGTGTTATAAGGAGAAAAACCCACTGAAAACTACCTTTTGAAACATTTTAAGTCATTTTTGTCACTGCGACGCATCATACGTTGATTATGACGCATCATGCACCAGCTCTCTGAAATGTGTCGCATCATGCACTAATCTAGCGCATCATGCGCTAATCTAGCGCATCATACGCTAACCTAGCGCATCATGTGCCAGTTTTGAAAATTTTGCTATTTCAATTTTGATCCCAAAAAATATTCTCAATTCTTCCATTAAACTGGGTAAATAAAGATGTTTTTAAATTATTTTCTCAAATACACAGACTCTATGAAAACAAAATTATAAATATATTTAAAATATTTCGAACTAAAAATTAAAAGCTAAACAAACAACCAACAGTATTGGTTGCCTCCCATAGAGCATTTTGTTTAATTTTGTCAGCCCGACATTCCCAGTCTTTATTTTGGCGGACCCAACATTACGGTTTCTTTAAAAACTAGTCTTTGTCCATCAAAATTTTGTTTCAATATGTGTCCATTTAGTTTAAATATCCTTCCACTTTTAGGATTATCAATAGTAACAGCTCCATAGGGGTAGACTTTTACAACTCTAAATGGCCCTTTCCACCAAGACTTCAATTTTTCAGAAAATAATTTCAATCTTGTATTATATAATAAAACCTCCTGTCCAGATAAAAATTCCTTTTTTTATTATCTTGTGATCATGTCATTCTTTCATTCTTCCCTTATAAATCCTAGCATTATCGTAAGATTCATTTCTAATTTCTTCAAGCTCATTCAATTGCTATAATCTGTTATCACTAGCTTCTTTTAAATTGAAATTGAATTCCTTTATAGCCCAATAAGCTTTATGTTCCAACCTTACTGACAAGTGACAAGTCTTCCCAAAACGTAATCTATATGGGGGCATACTTATAAGTGTCTTATAAGCTATCATGTATGCCCATAATACCGTATCAAATCTAGCAAACCAATCCATTTTACAAAGATTTTACACTTTATTCCAAAACTCTCTTAATTTTACGATTAGATACTTCTACTAAACCACTAGTCTAGGGATGATAAGCAATTACAAATTTAATACACTATATTGTTTTTTCTACCAATCTTGCAATTATTCCATATCTTGTAAAAATATTTATAATTAAAAATATTGAAATTCTCCGAGCATCACATTAAGGTAAAGTGATTGCTTAAATCCATATTGAAACATAATCTACTACAAGTATATATATATATATATATCTATATCCGAATGAAGGTAAAAATGGTCCCATAAAATTTAATCCTCATGCATTAAAAATTTCAATTTTGAAATTAAAATTTAGAGGCATTTTATTTATTTTTGAAATATTACCTACCCTCTCACACGGATCACATATTTATATATATATATATATATATATATATATATATATATATATATATATATATATATATATATATATATATATATATATATATANTTATGAACACTTCTATCATTCCCAAAATATCTTCCAAATTTAGAATCATTACATTTCTAAATAATTTCTTCAATTTCTTTTTAAGGCACACACCGTCTCATTACTAAATGTTTGCATTATTTACATAAATAGGGTTATTCACAAAATTAACTTTGCTTCACGAATGAATTTCTTTTCCTATTATTTTGTTAATCCATATGATAAAATACCACTAACAATATAATTTATAATATCAACAAACAAAGGTATATTTCATCCTTTTAAATTTGCTCATCAGGAAAAGTTTCATTAATTTCTTTCTCCATGTCAAGTATTTCTTCCTAGCCTATATAGATGATCTACAATTTGGTTATCAATCCAATTCCTTTTAACTATTACAAAATCAAACCCTTGCTTCAAAATTACCCATCTAATTAATCTTGGTTTTGCATCATTCTTTTGCATGAAATATTGAATAGCCAAATGTTCAGTATGCACAACACATTTAGCTCCAATCAGACATGACCTAAACTTATCAAAAGTATTCACAATGGCTAATAACTCTCTTTCGGTGGTGGTGTAGTTAATCTGAGCATCATTAAGAGTCTTACTAGCATAGTGTATAACTTTAAAATTCTTATCATATCTTTGCCTTAATACAGCTCCAATCACATAATCACTCGCATCACACAATAATTCAAAAGGTTTCTCCCAATCAGTTGAAACAATTATTGATCAAATCTTCCTTTAAAGATTCAAAGGCTATAAGAAAATCATGGTTAAAATAAAAGTTTATATATTTTTCCATAAGTGGCATAAGGGTTTAGTAATTTTTGAATTTTTTTTAATATAACTCCTATAAAATCTAGCATGCCCTAAAAAGCTCCTAACTCCTTTTACAATAATAGGAGGAGGTAAGTTTGATATAACATGAATTTTTGCAGGATCTACGTCCATCTCATTTTCTAAAATTTTATGCTTAAGCACAATTCTCCTTACAATCATAAATTGACATTTTTCCCAGTTGAATACAATATTAGTCTTTTCACATCGTTCATAAAATTTCTCTAAATGATTTACACATTACTCAAATGAAGTTCCAAACACGGAAAAATTGTCCATAAAGGCTTCAGTCTCTTTTTCAATTAAATCACTGAAAATTGATATCATACATCTTTGAAATGTTGTAGGTGCATTACATAATCCAAAAGGAATTTTTCGAAAAGCAAAAGTTCTGTAAGGACTAATAAATGATGTTTTCTCTTGATCCTCTGGAGCTATAGTTATTTGATGATAACTGGTATATCCATCTAGAAAAAAAAATATAGCCCACCTAGTCTATTCGACATTTATTTTAAAAAGAGTAAGGGAAAATGATCCTTCCTGGTGGCAGAACTTAATTTTCTATAGTCTATCTAGATTCTCTATCTGCTGACTTGTCTTGTCGGTACTAATTCATTATTCTCATTTGGCACCACAGTCACACCTTCTTGCTTTGGAACACAATGATTTGGGTTTAACCAAGCACTCTCTAAAAAAGGATATATTATTTCAGCATCTAACCATTTTAAAGTTTCTTTATTAACAAATTCTTTCATCATTGGATNTCGTCTCATTACTAAATGTTTGCATTATTTACATAAATAGGGTTATTTGCAAAATTAACTTTGCTTCACGAATGAATTTCTTTTCCTACTATTTTGTTAATCCATATGATAAAATATCACTAACAATATAATTTATAATATCAACAAACAAAGGTATATTTCATCCTTTTAAATTTGCTCATCAGAAAAAGTTTCATTAAATTCTTTCTCCATGTCAAGTATTTCTTCCTAGCCTACATAGACGATCTACAATTTGGTTATCAATCCAATTCCTTTTAACTATTACAAAATCAAACCCTTGCTTCAAAATTACCCATCTAATTAATCTTGGTTTTGCATCATTCTTTTGCATGAAATATTGAATAGCCAAATGTTCAGTATGCACAACACATTTAGCTCCAATCAGACATGACCTAAACTTATCAAAAGTATTCACAATGGCTAATAACTCTCTTTCGGTGGTGGTGTAGTTAATCTGAGCATCATTAAGAGTCTTACTAGCATAGTGTATAACTTTAAAATTCTTATCATATCTTTTTCTTAATACAGCTCCAATCACATAATCACTCGCATCACACATTAATTCAAAAGGTTTCTTCCAATCAGTTGAAACAATTATTGATCAATTTTTCCTTTAAAGATTCAAAGGCTATAAGAAAATCATGGTTAAAATAAAATTTTATATATTTTTCCATAAGTGGCATAAAGGTTTAGTAATTTTTGAAATTTTTTTAATATAACTCCTATAAAATCTAGCATGCCCTAAAAAGCTCCTAACTCCTTTTACAATAATAGGAGGAGGTAAGTTTGATATAACATGAATTTTTGCAGGATCTACGTCCATCTCATTTTCTAAAATTTTATGCTTAAGCACAATTCTCCTTACAATCATAAATTGACATTTTTCCCAGTTGAATACAATATTAGTCTTTTCACATCGTTCATAAACTTTCTCTAAATGATTTACACATTACTCAAATGAAGTTCCAAACACGGAAAAATTGTCCATACAGGCTTCAGTCTCTTTTTCAATTAAATCACTGAAAATTGACATCATACATCTTTGAAATGTTGTAGGTGCATCACATAATCCAAAAGGAATTTTTTGAAAAGCAAAAGTTCTATAAGGACTAATAAATGATGTTTTCTCTTGATCCTCTGGAGCTATAGTTATTTGATGATAATTGGTATATCCATCTAGAAAAAAAAATATAGCCCACCTAGTCTATTCGGCATTTATTTTAAAAAGAGTAAGGGAAAATGATCCTTCCTGGTGGCAGAACTTAATTTTCTATAGTCTATCTAGATTCTCCATCTGCTGACTTGTCTTGTCGGTATTAATTCATTATTCTCATTCGTCACCACAGTCACACCTTCTTGCTTTGGAACACAATGATTTGGGCTTAACCAAGCACTCTCTGAAAAAGGATATATTATTTCAGCATCTAACCATTTTAAAGTTTCTTTATTAACAAATTCTTTCATCATTGGATTTAATCTCTTTTGTGGATTAGCTCTTGGTTCATTTTGATATTCCAATAAAATTCAATGCATAATTGTTGAAGGACTGATACCTTTAATATCAGCTAGTGTCCATTTAAAGTTTTTCGTTTATCTTTTTAAAGTTTCCAACAACTATT
The DNA here is from genome assembly GCA_002079205.1 of Phalaenopsis hybrid cultivar. Classification (NCBI taxonomy): domain Eukaryota; kingdom Viridiplantae; phylum Streptophyta; class Magnoliopsida; order Asparagales; family Orchidaceae; genus Phalaenopsis; species Phalaenopsis hybrid cultivar. The sequence goes on from JXCR01040895.1 coordinate 66,059, forward strand.
GTTTTTGTTTATCAGTTAATTCTAAGGATACTATAACAAGTAATGTAGATAAATCTCCAAAGAATGCATACTTCAAATGTNCAAGTTGAAGGACTGATTCCTTTAATATTAGCTAGTGTCCATTTAAAGTTTTTCTTTTATCTTTTTAAAGTTTCCAACAACTATTGTTTTTGCTTATCAGTTAATTCTAAGGATACTATAACAAGTAATGTAGATAAATCTCCAAAGAATGCATACTTCAAATGTGTAGGAAGTGTTTTCAGTTCTAGTTTAGAAGGTTTCTTAACATATGAAATAAAAATTTTATTACTTTTTATAGGATCTAACCTTTCAATTTTTTCCTGAACATAATCTAAATCTTCTTTACTCACTTCCGTAGATTCATCTTGAATTTTATCCTCATCTTGATATTCCTCATATTCCTTTTGAAATTCCCTTTCAAATGTATTTTTGAAACATTCATTGCTTCGATATTCATTAATATATATTCTGAATCATTCAATCTCTTGCNTAATCTTCTTTACTCACTTCCGTAGATTCATCTTGAATTTTATCCTCATCTTGATATTCCTCATATTCTCAAATGTATTTTTGAAACATTCATTGCTTCGATATTCATTAATATATATTCTGAATCATTCAATCTCTTGCTCTTTTGCTGGGTATCTAATAAAGTTTGCAATATTAAATGTAACCTCTTGATCACTAACTCTCATAGTTAGTTTTCATTTCTACACATCTATCAAAGTTCTTCAAGTGGCACAGAATGGTCTTCCTAAAATGATAGAAATTTCTTTATCTTCCTCCATATCTAATAAAATAAATTCCGAGAGATAGATAAACTTATCAAGTTTTATCAAAATATCTTTTATAACTCTTTTAGGATAGGTAATTGAATGATCATCCAACTGAAGAGTTATAATTGTAGGTGAAATATCTCTTAAGCCCAACTGTCTGAAAATTGATAACGACATAAGATTAATATTGGCTCCTAAATCACATAAAGCTTTTCCAAAAAATCTTTTTCCAATAGCATAAGCAATTGTAAAACTTCCAGGATATTTAAGTTTTCAGGAAGCTTTTTCTGAATTATTGCGCTATACTCTTCATTGAGTGGAACAGTCACATTGTCTAAAAACTTCCTTTTTTTATTAAGTATATCCTTCATGAACTTCACATAACTTGATATTTGTTCCAAAGTTTTAACAAATGGAATAATTATCGTTAATTTTCTCAAAGTTTCTAAAAATTTTGAAATATGGTTTTCTCTATTTTTTTTGCTTCAATCTTTGAGGAAATGGAGATGGTGGTCTTTCTACAGTGATTTTCATTTGTTTAATAGAACATTCTAACTCAAAATGAAAATCTTCACTAGAATTTTCATTTTTCACCTCATCTTTTTCAACTTCAACTTCCACTTCTTTTTGAACTTTCTTTTCTAATCTTTTCCACTTCTTAGTTGAATAGCCATAATTTGCTCTTTGTTATGATCTTAGGATTTACTTCAACATTACTAGGAAATGTTCTTGGAGGTCTATTTCTTAGTGCGGTAGCAATACATCCCAATTGATTTTTCATATTTCTAAATGCAGCTCCTTAACTTTGTAATTGACTCACCATTTGTAATATCAATTCTTCCATTGACAAATTTTTCTCCTAACTGTCAAAATATTAAAACATGGAGGGTAATAAGGTTTATAAGTTGGATATCCTTGATTGTTGGAGTTTCCCAATTGTTTCGTAGTGTTGTTTCTCCATTGCAAATTTGCAGCATTAGAATTATTCTTACTCCAACTAAAATTTGGATGATTCTTCCAACCGAGATTGTAAGAATTGGCATAAGTTTTATTAGAACGATTATTTATTGCATTTAAGGTTTGATAAGAATATTTAGATTCTATCATTTGTCCCAAAGAGTTTTCTTCAAGCATAGGTGATGTATGATAATAATTCATTCTATATTGATCTAACTTCTTAGTAATAGCACCTATTTGTACAACTAACATAGATGTTGCATCAGACTCATGAATACTAGCAACACTTTTTGGATTTACTATTTCAGAGGGCCATTGAATATTATTAGTAGCAATCTCTTCAATTAAAGAATATGCTTTATTGTATGATTTTGACATTAATGATCCACCAACAACATCAATTATTGATCTATGAGATCTAACCAATCCATTATAAAATATTTGAATTATTAACCAATCTGGCAATGCATGGTGTGGACACTTTTTAAAGAGATCTTTAAATCTTTCCGAGTCTTCATAAATTGATTCCTCTCTAAACTGACAAAAAGATGTAATATCACTTCTAAGATTAGCAGTTTTTGAAGGTGGGAAGTATTTAGATAAATTTTTTTGTGATAAATCTCCCCAAGTTCTGATAGATCCAGGTGCTAACAAGTTTAACCACATCATAGCTTTATCCCTTAATGAAAAAAGAAAAATTCTAATTCTGACGACATCATTTGACACTCTATCATTTTTAAATGTAGCACATACTTCTAGAAAACTAGCAAGGTGTAAATTAGGACCTTCAGTTGGTGTTCCCCTCAAACTGATTATTTTAAACCATTTGGATAATATCAAGTTTAAGCTCAAATGAATTGGCAGCTACAGCAGGGTTTTGTATATTTAAATGTATTTCATTTGCTGTAGGATTAACATAATCTCTTAAGGTTCTCTGATAATGTTCCTTTTCATTTTCAGTATTACTCAAATTGTAAGCCATTTTGTTATCAAGTTTTTTTACTTTTGAATTTTTATAATTGTTCATTCTAACACAAAATCGTAAGGTAGGAGCAATCCTATGCTTTACCCGCTCCTGAGTGCATAAAGAACATTGACTAATCGAGAGTTTAGTCCCTAATTCTATGTCTAGGCTCAGAGGATACTGGATGCCACTCTAGAACTCCCACTATTCCCTTACATGTGAGATAACAATCTGACATTAGTTTCCAATCAACTGGACCAAATTGAGTATTTTAATTGGTCACCTTAAAATCTTCAATTCTGCATTAAATAAAGTTTATTTCCCTATTTATTTGCACTCAACCTCATGGATGAAATACTCTCCCATGAAATCAAATGTGATTCTCCCCATGTCGTAGAAATGTCAGCCCTTTCAGAACATCTGTTTCTCAATACATTTTAACATTTCAATTGGCCAGATCAAAAGTAAATGAAGACCGGAGTTTAAATCATCACAAATTATTGACATTTAAAATCATGTAAAACAAAATCAATTCTTCACAAAACCATATCTCAAAGTAGGGAGAAGAATAAAGAAAACTACTCAAAATTCATTGGAAGTATACAACAAAGCACAGATTTCATATATAAAAATAAGTTCAAAAAATAAAAGAAATAAAAGAGACAATTTATCTCATAATCCCTATAAGTTCTCTCCAAGACTTTCTCTCTTTACAAGCACTCTCAATTCTCTTTAGAAGTATAATGAAGAAGAAATCTCTCACATTCCCTCTCCTCTTACATTCCTTAAAGAAAATCTCTAAGCCCTTGACTTTTTCTCTCTTTCTAACTCTTCTTCTTGCCTTCACACCATAAACCCTTACGCACACACACTCTCTTTTTATCAAAGGTTACCTACCTCCAAAAAGAACTCAAAATTCACTCCAAAATTCTATCCAGAAGTCAACTCTTTTGAATTTAAAATGCAAGTCCATTGATCCATGAGACATATCCTTTAATAAAAGAATCTTCCAAGGCGTCTAGATGCATTTAATCTCTTTAAGTGGATTTTAGAATAAGTGTCCCTTTGAAAATTCATGCAAAGTTCAACTTAAACCGCCTTAATCAACAAAAAGTCATCCCTGATGCATCTGGCACCAAATCTAGCTCATCATGCTCCAATTCTCTGTTAAATGGCGCATATGGCACCAATTTGGCTAATCATACGCTAGTTTGCTGAAGACCACACTGTTCTGGGTTTTGGCGCATCTGACACCAATCAGGCGCATTAATCCAACACATCATGCGCTAATTCGGCGTTTCTTGTGCCAAAATTTTAAATTTCATTGTTTTAGCTCCAAACTTTATCATTTTTGCTACTTTTGCTCCAAATGCCTAAAAGTGATATACCTGTAATAAAAACATGAAAATACTCTTATTTAAAGTGCAAAATCAGCAAAATTAAGCATAAAATATATACTTAAAATTGCATATTATTTTGGTGTATCAATCACTCAATTATATTAACTTTCAAATCATAATAATTCTAAAAATTACAACATTACCGTTATTGTAAATGGTTATGAATTAGTTTCTACCACTTAAACCCTTTGTGTTTCAATCATCTGAAAGAGTTCATTATGATCATTCATTAACCATTTACCCTCTAATCAAACCTAAATATTATTTAAGGCTCAAATTCCATAATTATCATTTTGCCCCTTCAGGCTTTATCACTTCGTAATTCTTTAAGTTTAACTCAAATAATCTTGAAATTTTATATGTTACCCCACTCATGGGTCAATTGAAATATCAGAGGAGAAATTTAATTTTCAGATTTTTATTTTATTTTTTGAATAATTTTAATTCAAAATAGGTATTTTTCAATTTAATTTATTAACTCATCAAAACTATACCATATGCCCTAAGAAAAATTATTTGAGGTATTCCTAGGTTAGAGGACCACTTAGACAAATGTTCATGATTTTTTGAATTTATTTGAATTATTATAATTATTTGTTAGTTTTGAGTTTTAATTAAATATAAAATATTATGTAAGTTGAAAATTAAACTTTGTATTTTTCTTAAATCTCTCTGTGTCCAGGGAACCCAAAAAAACAAACTTCATATTTTTGTGATTTTTATTTTTTTTATTATAATTATTTTAATGGAAAATTAGAAAAAATACCTTTTAGCCTTTAAAAATCCATAAATAAATTAGAGAAATTAAGAAAAATATTTTAATGGGTCCCATGTGATTAGTGAACAACTAGAAACNAGAACCCAAAAAAACTAACTTCATATTTTTGTGATTTTTATTTTTTTCATTATAATTATTTTAATGGAAAATTAGAAAAAATACCTTTTAGCCTTTAAAATTCCATAAATAAATTAGAGAAATTAAGAAAAATATTTTAATGGGTCCCATGTGATTAGTGAACAACTAGAAACCTTTTTGGATATTTTCATGCTTTTACAATTTTTAATTATTTTTAGTTGTTTTTTATATCGAGAAGTATCTCAAAAATGAATTTTTTTAAGTAAATTTCATTTTTCCTAGGTGCTCGTGAGCAAAAAGAATTTAGGAAATCACTTTTCATAAGTTTCCTAATTATAGTTAATTTTTTATAATTATTTTAATGCAAAATTCCCATTTCACTTGAAAAATAGACCTTTGGGGTCAAATTAAATCAAATGGGTATCAAATTCTTACAATAACTTAAAATGGTCATCAATAACAGTGTGGAATCATTTTTTGTAACTTTTGAAATACAATATATTTATTTAATTTTTTATGATTTTAAATGACTTAATTAGCAAGAAAATTATATACAAACATTAAATTACATTTTATATTTTTCTTAGAGTCCTCTAACCATAGAGAACAAACCAAAACAATTTTCGTATTTTTTTTATATATATTTTAGTTTATATAATATTTTAAAGCAAAAATAGGCACATAAGCTTGAAAACTAGAGTTACATGTGTAGAGATGCTTTCTAACTTTGGAAAAATCACATAACATCCCAATTATCTTGAGAAACAAACCACTTAAGTTTCANCTAGAGTCCTCTAACCATAGAGAACAAACCAAAACAATTTTCATATTTTTTTTATATATATTTTTGTTTATATAATATTTTAAAGCAAAAATAGGCACATAAGCTTGAAAACTAGAGTTACATGTGTCGAGATGCTTTCTAACTTTGGAAAAATCACATAACATCCCAATTATCTTGAGAAACAAACCACTTAAGTTTCAAGCTATGGTGATTATTATTTGCTTAAAAAAGATTAAAACATTACAGAGATTATTTAATTGATTAAAAATAAAACATAAGTTAAATAATTTTAATTTTTTTCACATTGTTCTTATCTGTTCACTAAGCAGCAACATATTTTTATTTTATTTTATAATTTTTCTATCCAATGATATGCATTTTTCTAAGTTTTGGAATTAATTTAAATTAAAAAAGGTTTAATTTCATTCTTACTCCAGTCAGTCGCTACCTCATCCTGCGACAGCTCCGAACTCCACGTAGCACGCTTCCATTGGAAGCTGCCATCTGAGTCAACCTATACTTGTTCCAGCCTTTTGAATAGCACGATTTTGGCCATCCAAGCGATACACATGCAATCCAACGGATGTGGTTCATCATCCCAAACTGGTCTAAACATGTAAACCATCCAGCCTAAAACTGTAAAATCTTGCTCGATACTCAATGAACTTGCATGAGGTTTGTTCCTAAACCTTCATCTAGTCCAGGTAAAGACATCTATAAGGTTACATGCATATGAAATAGAAGTTTTCTTCATGAAAGCCTAAAATGAGCTCAGTTTGGGCAAATATGGTGTATATCTTGATTTAGGAGGTGATGCCTCAATCAGATGCTTGCAGAAGCTTCAGTGGAGTCCAAAAAATGTGCTCAAAGTGTTGGCTTGNGTTCTAAGTTTTGGAATTAATTTAAATTAAAAAAGGTTTAATTTCATTCTTACTCTAGTCAGTCGCTACCTCATCCTGCGACAGCTCCGAACTCCACGTAGCACACATCCATTGGAAGCTGCCATCTGAGTCAACCTATACTTGTTCCAGCCTTTTGAGTAGCACGATTTTGGCCATCCAAGCGATACACACGCAATCCAACGGCTGTGGTTCATCGTCCCAAACTGGTTTAAACATGTAAACCATCCAGACTAAAACTGTAAAATCTTGCTCGATACTCAATGAACTTGCATGAGGTTTGTTCCTAAACCTTCATCTAGTCCAGGTAAACACATCTATAAGGTTACATGCATATGAAATAGAAGTTTTCTTCATGAAAGCCTAAAATGAGTTCAGTTTGGGCAAAAATGGTGTATATCTTGATTTAGTAGGTGATGCCTCAATCAGATGCTTGCAGAAGCTTCAGTGGAGTCCAAAAAATGTGCTCAAAGTGTTGGCTTGCTCTCGTGAAAGATCTGAGTAAGATTACAACCAACAGGTGTTGTGGCCTGGGTCTTGGTCTAGGTTAGAGTGCTCAATAGAGGGGGATTTTGATGGGGAACTTCCTCTCTAGCTTTGAGGAAGCTCAAGGTTGGTTAAATTTGAANAGCTTGCTCTCATGAAAGATCCGAGTAAGATTACAACCAACAGGTGTCGTGGCCTGGGTCTTGGTCTAGGTTTGAGTGATCAATAGAGGGGGATTTTGATGGGGAACTTCCTCTCTAGCTTTGAGGAAGCTCAAGGTTGGTTAAATTTGAAGTTTGGTAGGGTTTAGTGGGATGGCCAAAAAATGGCCTAATTTTAGTGGAAAAAATAGGGCTTCCCAGTGGTGGCGAGAGGCTAAGGATTGTTGGGATGCTCTCAGGAGTCCATGAAGAAAGTTTGGAAGTAATTTGGTAGAGGCTTTTGAAGGTATTTTATCATCTCTTTCTTTGGTCGTGAAAATGAAAATGGCTTCCGTTGGGGAGTAGACAGGGACTCTCACTGGGAATCGGAAGGCAACTTTCCGGAGACAACCATTAAGGACACTAACGACTGTAATAAAGATTTTATTTAATATTAAACAAAGATTTTAGTTTTACTGAAATTAAATGTTTTTTTATTTAAGAAACTTCAAAAATTAAGGATGTACAAAAAGACCGGGTTGTGATGAAAAACATAGGAACTCACTTCCAGCTGGAAAAGACGAATGAAGCAAAAGATGTGCTACATTGGGAAGAAAAGCTATGGGACCCACATCCAACCCAAGAGCTAACGAAAGGGAATAAGAACGAGGCCTATCCCAATAGAAATTTCTAATTTTCTACATTGAGAAGAAAAGCTCTGGTACTCACATGCAACTCAGGAGGTAACGAAGGGAATCCGAATTTAGATACTAACCCCTAAAAGATGAGAATTAAAAGCCTTACTCCATTTGATGGGGCATCACACCAATCTCGAAAGGATGAAAATAAGATGCCTTATCTTATTTAAGGTGGTCTCACACCTATCTTAAGAGATGAGAATTAGAATTTAGGTACTGGTCCAAGGATGGGTATTGTAATTTAGGTACCAACCTTGAAAAAGATGAGAATCAAAAGCCTTAACCAATTTAAGGTGGTCTCACAACGATCTCAAAAGGATGCAAATAGGATGCCTTACTCCATTTATGGAGGTCTCACACCTATCTCAAGAGATGGAATCAGAATTTTATACTCATCCCGGAATGGGAATTGGAATTTAGGTACTAACCCCGAAAAGTTGAGAATCAGAAGCCTTAAACAAATTAAGGGGGTTTCACACTGATCTCAAATGGATGAGAAGAGGATGCCTTACTCCATTTAAGGGGGTCTCACACTTATCTGAAGAGATGGGAATCATATTTAAGGTACTAATCCCATGATGGGAATTGGAGTTTAGGTACCAACCGAAAAAAAGATGAGAATAGGAAGCCTTAACCCATTTAAGGCTGTCTCATACCAATCTCAAAAGGATGAGAATAGGATGTCTTGCTCCTTTAAGGGGGACTTAAACCTATCTCAAGAGATGGGAATTAAAATTTAGTGACTGATCTCAGGATGGAAATTCAAATTTAGATACCAACCATAAAAAGATGAGTATTAGAAGCCTTAACCCATTTAATGGGGTCTCACACTGATCTAGAATGGATGAGAATAGGATGCTCATGCGGGTGGATTTAGTGTATTAATTTTGCAAATATTTTTTAATATTAGAAAATACACATGATAAATACAATAGTAAATATGCAAATTAATCCCAACAAAAAAGACTTTAATGAAAATAGTTTTATCTTTTGAAAATATTTAAACTATTAAATCCTCCAAAAATAACACTATTATATGTATCACTCAAGTAATAAAGGGATCTAATGGAGTCCTGTATATTGATCCAACAGAGAAGTTGAAAAAGCCTGTAAGTAAATTCTTAAGATTATAATGTAAGCTACAATTTGAAACTTCAAAAGTGAAGTGGTAAATTGAAATATAAAGTAAAAGAGTGAATGCTAAAATAAATGTAGTAAAAAGACAAAGTTAATTAAACTATTTGCTAAACTTTCAAAAGTAAAATTTACAAAAACTAAACAAAGTTTTTGTGATGAAGAGTTCAAATTTAACAAAACATCCTTCCCTATTTCATTGAGTATATGGATTGTGAAGAAATTAAAATAATTTGAATATATATATATATATATATATATATATACACACACNAGGAATCGGAAGGCAATTTTCCGGAGTAAACCATTAAGGACACTAACGATCGTAATAAAGATTTTATTTAATATTAAACAAAGATTTTAGTTTTACTGAAATTAATTTTTTTTTTATTTAAGAAACTTCAAAAATTAAGGATGTACGAAAAAACCGGGTTGTGATGAAAAACATAGGGACTCACTTCCAACTGGAAAAGACCAATGACGCAAAAGATGTGCTGCATTGGGAAGAAAAGCTATGGGACTCACATCCAACCCAAGAGCTAACGAAAGGGAATAAGAACGAGGCCTATCCCAAGGGAAATTTCTAATTTTCTACATTGAGAAGAAAAGTTCTGGTACTCACATGCAACTCAGGAGGTAACGAAGGGAATCCGAATTTAGATACTAACCCCTTAAAGATGAGAATTAAAAGCCTTACTCCATTTGAGGGGGCATCACGCCGATCTCGAAAGGATGAAAATAAGATGTCTTATTCCATTTAAGGTGGTCTCACGCCTATCTTAAGAGATGAGAATCAGAATTTAGGTACTGATCCTAGGATGGGTATTGTAATTTAGATACCAACCTTGAAAAAGATGAGAATCAAAAGCCTTAACCAATTTAAGGTGGTCTCACAACGATATCAAAAGGATGCGAATAGGATGCCTTACTCCATTTATTGAGGTCTCACACCTATCTCAAGAGATGGAATCATAATTGTATACTCATCCCGGAATGGGAATTGGAATTTAGGTACTAACCCCGAAAAGTTGAAAATCAGAAGCCTTAAACAAATTAAGGGGGTTTCACACTGATCTCAAATGGATGAGAAGAGGATGCCTTACTCCATTTAAGGGGGTCTCACACATATCTGAAGAGATGGGAATCAGATTTTAGGTACTAATCCCATGATGGGAATTGGAGTTTAGGTACCAACCCAAAAAAAGATGAGAATAGGAAGCCTTAACCCATTTAAGGCTATCTCATACCAATCTCAAAAGGATGAGAATAGGATGTCTTGCTCCTTTAAGGGGGACTTAAACCTATCTCAAGAGATGGGAATTAAAATTTAGTGACTGATCCCAGGATGGGAATTCAAATTTAGGTACCAACCATAAAAAGATGAGTATCAGAAGCCTTAACCCATTTAAGGGGGTCTCACACTGATCTAGAATGGATGAGAATAGGATGCTCATGCGGGTGGATTTAGTGTATTAATTTTGCAAATATTTTTTAATATTAGAAAATACACATGATAAATACAATAGTAAATATGCAAATTAATCCCAACAAAAAAGACTTTAATGAAAATAGTTTTATCTTTTGAAAATATTTAAACTATTAAATCCTCCAAAAATAACACTATTATATGTATCACTCAAGTTATAAAGGGCTCTAATGGAGTCCTGTATATTGATCCAACAGAGAAGTTGAAAAAGCCTGTAAGTAAATTCTTAAGATTATAATGTAAGCTACAATTTGAAACTTCAAAAGTGAAGTGGTAAATTGAAATATAAAGTAAAAGAGTGAATGCTAAAATAAATGTAGTAAAAAGACAAAGTTAATTAAACTATTTGCTAAACTTTCAAAAGTAAAATTTACAAAAACTAAACAAAGTTTTTGTGATGAAGAGTTCAAATTTAACAAAACATCCTTCCCTATTTCATTGAGTATATGGATTGTGAAGAAATTAAAATCATTTGAATATATATATATATATATAT
>JXCR01040895.1:78117-94158 GCA_002079205.1 Phalaenopsis hybrid cultivar
ATGAACATTTATAATAAAAAATAAAACATTACTCTAACCCCAAACTTTCACAAACAACAAAAAACTCACTTTTATATATAAAATCCATGCTATTAAAAACTAACATTTTTTTAAGCCAACAAACATCTACTTTAACATCCAAAGCAAACCAAACATCCTAACACTAAAATTTAAACATTGAAATACTAAATACAAACAATAATAGAGTTTAGTAGTAAAAGTAAATGCAGTCCAACATAACACATTAACACGAACAAGCAGTACTAAACAAAATATTTTGTGCATAGATTAAGTTCAAACATCTTCTTCGTTCTCATCCTCCTGGATATCTCCCATAGATTGGTAGTGTACGTACAAGTTGTAAAAGGTTTGACAAAAAAATTCATTAGTTGAATCTTCCACAATCTAAGATTTTTTCTCAAACATACATAGTAAACAATCCTCAATACGACCAGTATGTTCAAAATGTTCCTTCAGTCTCCAATCCAGATGATCCAACAATTTAGAAACATTCTCAATTGCATGTATAAGGTTTTGTACCTCTTTTTCTATCTTCTTAATCCTTTTTCAAAAGTACATTCAAACTAAAATAAGGCTGAATAGGTGATGAGTTATGGGATGCTTGATCTGTCGGTACATTCATATCATTCTCATCTCCCATTCCAATACAGCTGCAATAGACTTTTGGATCCATCAGCTTCCAAGAAAGAAGCACTTTCTCCCAACTCTTACAGGGTACTTGTGATTGACTATATAGCTTGAGATTGACTGTATAGTAAGAAAATAGTGGATGGATGTCCCGATCTAAATGCATATCCATTGACAAATAAATCCAAAATCGATTTCATAATTATTGCCCTAATATCAACAGGTTTTCCAGTTTGAATACAGTAGTTCAATATAACACTCTCCTTAGTTACCTTATTGATTTTCATAGTGGGGAGTAATTTGGATACATTAAAGAAATGCCACGCCATAGAAGCAGGATTTAACAATGATAAAGAAGAACTTACATTTCCATCATCTCTGACCTCCCAATTTGCATCTTCATCTGTAATGTATCGATAAAGTTCATTCATATTATCTCTCATAGGGGTAAAATTTGTGTTTTGGTGAATAGGTACACTTTCAATCATAAAGCCTTTTTCCTAGTGTGATCCTAACCATCCAAGTGATACACGCGCAATCCAACGGTAGTGGTTGATCGTCCCAAACTGGTCTAAACTTCTAAACCATCCACCCTAAAACCCTAAAATCTTGCTCGACACTCAATGAAATTGAATGGGGTTTTTTCCTAAACTTTCCTATAGTACAGGTAAACACATCTATATGGTTACATGCATATGAAATACAAGTTTGCTTTACAAAAGCCCAAAATGAGTACAATTTGGGCAAAAATGGTGTATACCTTGATTTAGGAGGTTATGCCTCAATCAAAATCTTGCAGAAGCCTTGGTGGAGTCCAAAAAATGTGTCCAAAGTGTTGGTTTGCTCTGGTGAAAGATATGAGTAAGATTTCAACCAACAGGTGCTGTGGTCTGGGTCTTGGACTAGGTTAGAGTGCTCAACAGAGGGGGATTTTGATGGGGAACTTCCTCTCTAGCTCTGAGGAAGCTCAAGGTTGGTTAAATTTGAAGTTTGGTAGAGTTTAGTGGGATGGCCGAAAAATGGCCTAATTTTAGTGGGAAAAATAGAGCTTCCCAGTGGTGGCGAGAGGCTAAGGATTGTTGGGATGGCCTTAGGAGTCCATGGAGAAAGTCTGGAAGTAATTTGGTAGAGGCTTTCAAAGGTATTTTATCATCTCTTTCTTTGGTCGTGAGAGGTGGAGTTTAAATAGATAAGGTCATGGTGGCCACCAGGGATGGCCAGTGGGCGCAAAGAGTTGCTTATGTGGAGGGAATAAAGGTGCATATGACCAATGGGGGTGAGCCAACTCAGTTAACTCAAAATTGGGTTTCATACATGTGGTAGCTCTCATTTTTGGAGTTTTCTGGTCACTAGGCCGACCGACCAAAGTTGAGCTGGTGGCCAGGTGGTTCAGGTGAGCCAGAAGTTTTAATGGTGATGCTTTGGGTCGCTTGATTGCTGGTGGCAAATATCCTTATCGATTTAGCTCAAAATTGGAAGAGATCCCCTAAATCAAGCTACCTTTGGTCCATGGCTCAACTAGGTTAGGCTAGGTGGATCTAGCTTGTTTCTTAGGTCTCTAAAGCTAGCTGTGGTGACCATTACTTGGTCAATTTGAATGAGTTTGAACAAATTTTGGGGTTGGGTTCAAAATTGGGGTTTTGTTTTCTACTTGGGTCTAGGTTGGGTTTGGGCAAACACTTTGGACAAATGATTAATCATTTTGTTGTGGATGATTGTCATGAGATGTTTTGAAAAGGAATTGGGTGGTTCTTAATTTATTTAAAGACTTAATTTAGAGGAATTCAGCTCATGATCAATTTTGGGGCATTTGGGCTATACTTGGGTTTAGATTGGGCTAGAGTTTGGATTTGGTTCAATTGATGGGCTGATTTGATGTAGAAGATTTTCTTAAGGCATTTGGAAGTCAATTTGTTAGAAATTAAGGTTGTGGAGTTCAATTTGGTGACATTTGGTTCTTAGGATAAAATTGGGGGTTTTGAGATTAGGGTTGGAATTGGGCATGAGATTGGGTTCGAATGGGCTTGGCTTTTGTCTCAATTGGGATTGAATATGATGAATTTTTTTTTAGAGTTCAAATTGTGTGAGATTGAAGTCAATTTGGTGGAAATTGGGGGTGAATTGGGGAATTTTGGCATTTTGGTGCAATTTAGAGATTTTGCTCAAAAGGTGTCAATTTGGTTAAAATGGGCTCAATGGAGTAGTTCTAACAGATTGTAGGGATATTTGGAGTGATTTTAGAGATTTTGGGAATTTTTAGAATATTTGGGGTTTGAAGGGCATTTTGGTAATTTTGGCAATTTTTAGGGTATTTTGGAGATTTTGGGAAATTTGAGGTATTTTAGTCAACTTGAGTGATTTTTAAAGGTTTAAAATGATTTTTGAAGAGACTGAGAATTTGGGAAATTTTGGGAATTTTTGGAAAATTTAGGGTTTAGGGGCAATTTGGTAATTTGGGAAAGTTAGGGCCAAGAAGGGTAAAGATTGGGATCAATTGAGAATTTTAATCATGAGGTCACCCTATTGAGCCATAAGACCAAGGAAAATCTTATTTTGGATCCTCCATGTGCTGGTCTTAGCCAAACCATTGCCTAGAGCTAAGGATTTGGGGAACCACCCAAATGAGTTTCCAAAGGAAGTAAGGAACCAGGTTAAGCATTTTAGGTTTAGGTTGTGAGTGCAAGTGCAAGTGTGTGTTTGTGTAAAGTTGACCAAAACTACACCACCCAAGGCTAGCTCTAAGGCCAAACAATCATTTGGGGACTCATCATGAGTTCCCCGCTGTTGACTACACCTACTAGGTGCTAAAGGTTAGAACCAAACACGCAGAACTCTAAGAAGAGTAAAATAGAGTTTTAGAATTTCAATTGGTGAGGGTTCCTTTACTGGTCTTCTAGGAATAGTCAATATAAAAGTCATTTGGCTAGATTTAGGCTTTTAAAGATGAAACTAGACCTCAATGAAAAGTGAGGTCAACAAATGGTCCCCAAAGAGGTGTGGTGTGTGGAGCAAGAACCACACGTTTTGACATTGACCGATGAGATCATCAAACCAAAAAAAATGCCTAAGCCAACATGCTTAGAACAGAGAGATGAGAAAAGGAAAATTTCTTCCATTGCGGAGTAGGCAGGGACTCTCACTTGGGATCACAAGGCAAGTTTCCGGAGACTACCTTCAAGGACACTGACGATTGTAATAAAGATTTGATTCAATTTTAAACAAAAGATTTTAATTTTACAGAAATTATTACTTTTTACTTTAAGAAACTTTGAAAATTAAGGATGTACAAAAAGACTGGGTTGTGATGAAAAACACAGAGACTCACTTCCAGCTGGAAAAGACCGATCAAGCAAAAGAGCTGCTACATTGGGAAGAAAAGCTCGGAGACTCACATCCAACCCGAGAGGTAACGAAAGGGAATAAGATGGAGGCCTATCCCAAGGATAATTTCAAATTTGCTGCATTGAGAAGAAAAGCTCTGGTACTTACATGAAACTCAAGAGGTAACAAAGGTAATCTGAAATTAGATACTGACCCCTAAAAAATGACAATCAAAAGCCTTACTCCATTTAAAGGGGCGTGACGCCAATCTCGAAAGGATGAAAATAAGATACCTTACTCCATTTAAGGTGGTCTCACATCTATATTAAGAGATGAGAATCAAAATTAGGGTACTGATCCTAGGATGGGTATTGGAATTTGGGTACAAACCTTGAAAAACATGAGAATCAAAAGCCTTAACCCATTTAAGTGGGTCTCACACCGATCTCAAAAGGATGCGAATAGGATGTCTTAATCCATTTATGGAGGTCTCACACCTATCTCAAGAGATGGGAATCATAATTTATATACTCATCCCGGGATGGTAATTGGAATTTAGGTACTAACCCAAAAGATGAGAATCGGAAGCCTTAAACAAATTAAGGGGTTTCACACCGATCACAAATGGATGAGAAGAGGATGCCTTACTCCATTTAAGGGGGTTTCACACCTATCTGAAAATATAGGAATCAGAGTTTAGGTACTAATCCCATGATGGGAATCGGAGTTTAGGTACCAGCCCCAAAAAGATGAGAATAGGAAGCCTTAACCCATTTAAGGGTGTCTCACACCAATCTCAAAAGGATGAGAATAGGATGCCTTACTCCATTAAGGGGGGCTTACACCTATCTAAGAAGATGGGAATCAAAATTTAGTTATTGATCCCAGGATGGGAATCAAAATTTAGTTATTGATCCCAGGATGGGAATTCAAATTTAGGTACCAACCACAGAAGGATGAGAATCAGAAGCCTTAACCCATTTAAGGGGGTCTCACACCGATCTAGAATGGATGAGAATACAATGTTCATGCAGATGGATTTAGTGTGTTAATTTTGAAAATATTTTTTAATATTAGAAAATACACATTATAGATATAATAGTAAATACGCAAATTAATCCCATCAAAAATAAATTAAAAGAAAATAGTTTTATCTTTTAAAAATCTTTAAGCAACCAAATCGCCCAAAAATAACACAAGTATACGTATCAAACTACTAGTTGTAGCAGTACTAGCTATAATCCTAATATGATGAACTATGAGAGCACCAACATCTACTACCTTCACTTTTTGAATGCAGAAATTTAGCACAGCTCTATCCTTCGTTACTTTACTTAGATGATTTGTTAGCAGTAATTTAGCAGAGATGAAGTGGTGCCATACAATTGATTAAATAGTGACCATGGAAGAGGAGAAGTTAACCTTCTTATTATTTTTAATCTTCCATTCTCCTCTTCCATCAGTAAGAAAAGAAACCACTTCATTAGTGTTAAATTAGTCATCACGAATGCAGCATGTTCACAATGAAATAAATTTCTCATCCCATAAAAAATCTAACTCCCCATGTAAGATTATTTGGTAAAGAACTTTTCACCATCATTTTTCTTTAAGTTTTTCCATAAAAAATCACAAATTTTGTATCTTTTATGATGTAGGAAAAATCCATGGTGAAAATAAAAAATTTCTAGGTTAAAGTGAAACTTTTGCCAAGAGAAGATGAAATCTAAGATCTTTAGCCTCTGAAATCTTCTCTCATGTGCGTAATGAGAAGCTCTAGGTCACAGTTTAGAGCTAGGAGACGACCCAAGCAGTAAAAATTGAGTTCTAAAGTGGGATTTTGTAGTTTTTTGGGCAATCTGGTGTTTTCGGGAATTTGGTGCTTTTGGCGCCAAATTTGGCACGTCATGTGCCAACTCTTTATAAATTGATGCTTTAGATTCAAAATTGCCGCATCAGACGCCAACGCATTAATTTTCCTAGATTTTCTTTTCTATCGTACCATTATTCGTCCTCCTCTAATTAACTTAAATGAACATTTATAGTAAAAAATAAAACATTACTCTAACACCAAACTTTCACAAACAACACAAAACTCACTTTTATATATAAAATCCACGCTATTACAAACTAACATTTTTTTCAAGCCAACAAATATCTACTTCAGCATACAAAGCAAACCAAACATCCTAACACTAAAATCTACACATTGAAATACTAAACACAAACAAAAATAGAGCTTAGTAATAAAAGTAAATGCAATCCAACATTACACATTAACACGAAGAAGTAGTACTAAACAAAATATTTTGTGCATAGATTAAGTTCAAACATCTTCTTCGTGCTCGTTCTCCTGGATATCTCCCATAGATTGGTAGTGTACGTACAAGTTATAAAAGGTTTGATAAGGAAACTCATCGGTTGAATCTTCCCCAATCTAGGAAAGTTTCTTGAACATACGTACCAAACAATCTTCAATACGACCAATGTGTTCAAAATGTTCCTTCAGTCTCCAATCCAGATGATCCAACTTCTTAGAAACATTCCCAATTGCATGTAGAAGGTTTTGTACCGCTTTTTCTATCTTCTTAATCCTTTTCAAAAGTACGTTCGAACTAAAGTAATGTTGAATAGGTGATGAGTTCTGGGATGCTTGATCTGTCAGTAGATTCATATCATTCTCATCTCCCATTCCAATACAGTTGCAATAGACTTATGGATCCATCGGCTTCTAAGAAAGAAGCACTTTCTCCCAACTCTAATAGGGTACTTTTGATTGACTGTATAGTTTTTGATTGAATGTATAGTAGGAAAATAGTGGATGGATGTCCCGATCCAAATGCAGATTAATTAACAAGTAAATCCAAAACCGATTTACCAATTATTGCTCTAATATCAACAGGTTTTCCAGTTTGAATATGGTAGTTCAGAATAACACTCTCCTTAGTTACCTTACTGATTTTCATAGTGGGGAGTAATTCTGATGCAATAAAGAAATGCCACGCCATAGAAGCAGGATTTAACAATGATAAAGAAAAACTTACATTTCCATCATCTCTGACCTCCCAATTTGTATCTTCATCCATAAGGTATCGATATAGTTCATCCATATTATCTCTCGTAGGGGTAAAATTTGTGTTTTGGCGAATAGGCACACTTTCAATCATAAAGATCTCATTTATTCTTGAAGAAGTTAATTTCGTAAACGTACCTCGCACATAGATAATTCTTTGGTTGATTCCATGAACATTTGCATAAAACTCTTTCACCACATGGACAACTACGGCGACAATAGTGTAGCAAAGCACTTCCCAGCTTCTTTCTATAATAATGTCTTATACTCAAGTATTTGGTGCATTGAATCCTTAATTTACAAACCCCCTTTCTTTGATTAGCCTTTTCTTCACAAGAACTCAATCATGTAACTTCTATACATCAAAACGGAAGAACTTTCTCTGGTTGAAAATTCAAAATCTAGCAGAATTTTTAGAGTGGAAACCCATAGAAATTGAGAACTAGTGACTCTTCCCTCATTTTCCCACCTAAAATGGAATTTGGAATCAGTGTGAGACTTATAAGGAGAAGAACTTGCCAAAAACTGCCTTTTAAACCATTTTAAGTCATTTTTGTTGCCACTGCGCTTCAAGTGTCGATTCTGGTGCTTCAGGCTCTAGCTCTCTGGAATGTGGCACTTCAGACACCAATCTGGCGCATCATGCGCCAGTTCCAAACAATTTCGCCATTTCAATGACAATCCAATAAATTCTCAATTTTTCCATAAAGATGTTTTTAAATATTTTCTCAATGTCAAATTTCTCAAAAACATGGAATCTACAGAAGCACAAATGTNTCCGATTCTGGTGCTTCATGCTCTAGCTCTCTGGAATGTGGCACTTCAGACACCAATCTGCCGCATCATGCACCAGTTCCAAACAATTTTTCCATTTCGATGACAATCCAATAAATTCTCAATTTTTCTATAAAGATGTTTTTAAATATTTTCTCAATGTCAAATTTCTCAAAAACATGGAATCTACAGAAGCACAAATGTATTAATATAAGTAAAATATTCCAAACAAGAACATAAAAATAAAATAAACAATGATAAATATGGGTTGCCTCTCTTAAAGCGTTTGGTTTAATGTCGTCAGCCTGACATTCCCAGTCTTTATTCTGGATGTCCCAACATTACAATTTCTTAAAAAACTGGTCTTTGACCATCAAATTATAGTTTCAATCTGTGCTCATTAACTTTAAATATCCTTCCAGTCTTGGGATCTTCAATATTAACAACTCCATAAGGATAGACTTTTACAATTTTGGACGGCCCTTTCCACCTAGACTTCAGTTTTTAAGGAAATAATTTCAATTTTGTATTGTATAATAAAACTTCCAGTCCAGGTTTAAATTCTATTTTTATGATCTTCCAATCATGTCATTCTTTCATTTTTCCTTNCCATTCACTTTAAATACCCTTCCAGTCTTGGGATCTTCAATATTAACAACTCCATAGGGATAGACTTTTACAATTCTGGACGGCCCTTTCCAGCTAGACTTCAGTTTTTAAGGAAATAATTTCAATTTTGTATTGTATGATAAAACTTCCAGTCCAGGTTTAAATTCTATTTTTATGATCTTCCAATCATGTCATTCTTTCATTCTTTCCTNTTGCAGCCTTTCCTCATTTCTATGGGACTCTTCTCTTGATTGCTCACATAAAGTGAAAATTAGGGCAGGGTAACTCAAACCACTAGTTGTAGCAGTACTAGCTATAATCCGAGTATGATGAACTATGAGAGCACCAACATCTACTACCTTCACTTTTTGAATGCAGAAATTTAGCACAGCTCTATCCTTCGTTACTTCACTCAAATGATTTCTTAGAAGTAATTTAGCAGAGATGAAGTGGTGCCATACCATTGACTAAATAGTGATCATGGAAGAGGAGAAGTTAACCTTTGTATTATTTTTAATCTTCCATTCTTCTCTTCCATCAGTAAGAAAAGCAACCACTTTATTAGTGATAAATCCGTCATCACGAATGCAGCATATTCGCAATGGAATAAATTTCTCATCCAATAAAAAGCATTGATCCTTTCCCTTGAAAATTCAACTTGCTTACCTATCATAAGAATGTGATCGTCAATGGTAAACCTTATGTTTGCATAAAACTCACGACTCATAACTACAATCGCAACTACAGTGAAGTAGCAAAATCTCTCCCAATTTCTGGCATTGATCAACCTCTCGATGTTGCCACCCGGTTTAGCAAATGCTCGTTCCTTGATCAACTTTCTTGTTTCCATTTAAGTGTTATAAAAATGTTGGGCTTTGAAAGTGACAAATCTCCTTGCTTCAAAATCATCCGTCGGCTTTCCTCTCTTTACTCGTGGAGCCATTGGAATTTTTATGAAAATCCAAAAAAATCTTATTAAATTAGAAAATAAAAAATCAAACTCCCCATGTAATATTATTTGGTAAAGAATTTTTCACCATCAGTTTTATTTAAGTTTTTCCATAAAAAAATCTCAAATTTTGGATNTGTCGGCTTTCCTCTCTTTACTCGTGGAGCCATTGGATTTTTTATGAAAATCCAAAAAAATCTTATTAAATTACAAAATAAAAAATCAAACTCCCCATGTAAGATTATTTGGTAAAGAATTTTTCACCATCAGTTTTATTTAAGTTTTTCCATAAAAAAATCTCAAATTTTGGATCTTCCATAATGTAAAAAAAACCCATGGTGAAAATAAAAAATTTCTAGGTTAAAGTGAAGCTCTTACCAAGAGAAGATGAAATCTAAGATCTCTAGCCTCTGAAAGCTTCTCTCATGTGCATAATATGAAGCTCTAGGTCACAGTTTAGAGCTAGGAGATGACCCAAGCAGTAAAAATTGAGTTTTATAGTGCGATTTTGCAGATTATTGGGCAATCTGGTGTTTTAGGGAATTTTGTGCTTTTAGCGCCAAATCTGGCACATCATGTGCCAATTCTCTGTAAACTGATGCTTTAAACACCAAATTGGTGTATCAGGCGCCAACGCATTAATTTTTTGAGATTTTGTTTTCTGTGGAAATCTGCTGCGTACCGTTATACGTCCTCCTCTAATTAACTTAAATGAACATTTATAATAAAAAATAAAACATTACTCTAACCCCAAACTTTCACAAACAACAAAAAACTCACTTTNCGTGCATAATATGAAGCTCTAGGTCACAGTTTAAAGCTAGGAGATGACCCAAGCAGTAAAATTTGAGTTTTACACTGCGATTTTGCAGTTTTTTGGGCAATCTGGTGTTTTAGGGAATTTAGTGCTTTTGGCGCCAAATCTGGCACATCATGTGCCAACTCTCTGTAAATTGATGCTTTAGACACCAAATTGGTGCATCAGGCGCCAACGCATTAATTTTCCCAGATTTTGTTTTCTGTGGAAATCTGCTGCGTACCATTATACGTCCTCCTCTAATTAACTTACATGAACATTTATAATAAAAAATAAAACATTACTCTAACCCCAAACTTTCACAAACAACAAAAAACTCACTTTTATATATAAAATCCATGCTATTAAAAACTAACATTTTTTTCAAGCCAACAAACATCTACTTTAACATCCAAAGCAAACCAAACATCCTAACACTAAAATTTAAACATTGAAATACTAAATACAAAAAATAATAGAGTTTAGTAGTAAAAGTAAATGCAGTCCAACATAACACATTAACACGAACAAGCAGTACTAAACAAAATATTTTATGCATAGACTAAGTTCAAACATCTTCTTCGTTCTCATCCTCCTGGATATCTCCCATAGAATGGTAGTGTACGTACAAGTTGTAAAAGGTTTGACAAGGAAATTCATCAGTTGAATCTTCCACAATCTAAGAATTTTTCTCAAACATACATAGTAAACAATCCTCAATACGACCAGTATGTTCAAAATGTTCCTTCAGTCTCCAATCCAGATGATCCAACAATTTAGAAACATTCTCAATTTCATGTATAAGGTTTTGTACCTCTTTTTCTATCTTCTTAATCCTTTTCAAAAGTACATTCAAACTAAAATAAGGCTGAATAGGTGATGATTTATGGGATGCTTGATCTGTCGGTACATTCATATCATTCTCATCTCCCATTCCAATACAGTTGCAATAGACTTTTGGATCCATCAACTTCCAAGAAAGAAGCACTTTCTCCCAACTCTTACAAGGTACTTGTGATTGACTGTATAGCTTGAGATTGACTGTATAGTAAGAAAACAGTGGATGGATGTCCCAATCTAAATGCATATCCATTGACAAATAAATCCAAAATCGATTTCATAATTATTGCCCTAATATCAACAGGTTTTCCAGTTTGAATACAGTAGTTCAATATAACACTCTCCTTAGTTACCTTATTGATTTTCATAGTGGGGATTAATTCGGATGCATTAAAGAAACGCCACGCCATAGAAGCAGGATGGGTATTGGAATTTGGGTACAAACTATGAAAAAGATGAGAATCAAAAGCCTTAACCCATTTAAGTGAGTCTCACACCGATCTCAAAAGGATGCGAATAAGATGTCTTAATCCATTTATGGAGGTCTCACACCTATCTCAAGAGATGGGAATCAAAATTTATATACTCATCCCGGGATGGTAATTGGAATTTAGGTACTAACCCAAAAGATGAGAATCGGAAGCCTTAAACAAATTAAGGGGTTTCACACCGATCACAAATGGATGAGAAGAGGATGCCTTACTTCATTTAAGGGGGTCTCACACCTATCTGAAAATATAGGAATCAGAGTTTAGGTACTAATCTCATGATGGGAATTGGAGTTTAGGTACCAACCCCAAAAAGATAAGAATAGGAAGCCTTAACCCATTTAAGGGTGTCTCACACCAATCTCAAAAGGATGAGAATATGATGCCTTACTCCATTAAGGGGGGCTTACACCTATCTAAAGAGATGGGAATCAAAATTTAGTTATTGATCCCGGGATGGGAATCAAAATTTAGTTATTGATCCCAGGATGGGAATTCAAATTTAGGTACTAACCACAGAAAGATCTGAATCAGAAGCCTTAACCCATTTAAGAGGGTCTCACACCGATCTAGAATGGATGAGAATAGAATGTTCATGCAGATGGATTTAGTGTGTTAATTTTGAAAATATTTTTTAATATTAGAAAATACACATTATAGATATACTAGTAAATATGCAAATTAATCCCATCAAAAATAACTTCAAAGAAAATAGTTTTATCTTTTAAAAATCTTTAAACAGCCAAATCACCCAAAAATAACACAAGTATACGTATCAAACTACTAGTTGTAGCAGTACTAGCTATAATCCTAATATGATGAACTATGAGAGCACCAACATCTACTACCTCCACTTTTTGAATGCAGAAATTTAGCACAGCTCTATCCTTTGTTACTTTACTTAGATGATTTGTTAGCAGTAATTTAGCAAAGATGAAGTGGTGCCATACAATTGATTAAATAGTGATCATGGAAGAGGAGAAGTTAACATTCTTATTATTTTTAATCTTCCATTCTCCTCTTCCATCAGTAAGAAAAGAAACCACTTCATTAGTGATAAATTAGTCATCACAAATGCAGCATGTTCACAATGAAATAAATTTCTTATCCCATAAAAAATCTAACTCCCCATGTAAGATTATTTGGTAAAGAACTTTTCACCATCAGTTTTCTTTAAGTTTTTCCATAAAAAATCACAAATTTTGTATCTTTTATGATGTAGGAAAAATCCATGGTGAAAATAAAAAATTTCTAGGTTAAAGTGAAACTCTTGCCAAGAGAAGATGAAATCTAAGATCTTTAGCCTCTGAAATCTTCTCTCACGTGCGTAATGAGAAGCTCTAGGTCACAGTTTAGAGCTAGGAGATGACCCAAGTAGTAAAAATTGAGTTCTAAAGTGGGATTTTGTAGTTTTTTGGGCAATCTGGTGTTTTCGGGAATTTGGTGCTTTTGGCGCCAAATTTGGCACGTCATGTGCCAACTCTTTATAAACTGATGCTTTAGATGCCAAATTGGCGCATCAGACGCGAATGCATTAATTTTCCTAGATTTTGTTTTCTATCGTACCATTGTACGTCCTCCTCTAATTAACTTAAATGAACATTTATAGTAAAAAATTAAACATTACTCTAACACCAAACTTTCACAAACAACACAAAACTCACTTTTATATATAAAATCCACGCTATTACAAACTAACATTTTTTTCAAGCCAACAAATATCTACTTCAGCATACAAAGCAAACCAAACATCCTAACACTAAAATCTACACATTGAAATACTAAACACAAACAAAAATAGAGCTTAGTAATAAAAGTAAATGCAATCCAACATTACACATTAACACGAAGAAGCAGTAATAAACAAAATATTTTGTGCATAGATTAAGTTCAAACATCTTCTTCGTGCTCGTTCTCTTGGATATCTCCCACAGATTGGTAGTGTACGTACAAGTTATAAAATGTTTGATAAGGAAACTCATCGGTTGAATCTTCCCCAATCTAAGAAATTTTCTTGAACATACGTACCAAACAATCTTCAATACGACCAGTGTGTTCAAAATGTTCCTTTAGTCTCCAATCCAGATGATCCAACTTTTTAGAAACATTCCCAATTGCATGTATAAGGTTTTGTACCTCTTTTTCTATCTTCTTAATCCTTTTCAAAAGTACGTTCGAACTGAAGTAATGTTGAATAGGTGATGAGTTCTGGGATGCTTGATCTGTCAGTAGATTCATATCATTCTCATCTCCCATTCCAATACAGTTGCAATAGACTTATGGATCCATCGGCTTCTAAGAAAGAAGCACTTTCTCCCAACTCTAATAGGGTACTTTTGATTGACTGTATAGTTTTTGATTGAATGTATAGTAGGAAAATAGTGGATGGATGTCCCGATCCAAATGCAGATTAATTAACAATTAAATCCAAAACCGATTTACCAATTATTTCTCTAATATCAACAAGTTATCCAGTTTGAATACGGTAGTTCAGAATAACACTCTCCTTAGTTACCTTACTGATTTTCATAGTGGGGAGTAATTCTGATGCAATAAAGAAATGCCACGCCATAGAAGCAGGATTTAACAATGATAAAGAAAAACTTACATTTCCATCATCTCTGACCTCCCAATTTGTATCTTCATCCATAAGGTATCGATATAGTTCATCCATATTATCTCTCGTAGGGGTAAAATTTGTGTTTTGGCGAATAGGCACACTTTCAATCATAAAGATCTCATTTATTCTTGAAGAAGTTAATTTCACAAACGTACCTCGCACATAGATAATTCTTTGGTTGATTCCATGAAGATTTGCATAAAACTCTTTCACCACATGGACAACTACGGCGACAATAGTGTAGCAAAGCACTTCCCAGCTTCTTTCTGTAATAATGTCTTATACTCAAGTATTTGGTGCATTGAATCCTTAATTTACAAACCCCCTTTCTTTGATTAGCCTTTTCTTCACAAGAACTCAATCATGTAACTTCTATACATCAAAACGGAAGAACTTTCTCTGGTTGAAAATTCAAAATCTAGCAGAATTTTTAGAGTGGAAACCCATAGAAATTGAGAACTAGTGACTCTTCCCTCATTTTCCCACCTAAAATGGACTTTGGAATCAGTGTGAGACTTATAAGGAGAAGAACTTGCCAAAAACTGCCTTTTAAACCATTTTAAGTCATTTTTGTTGCCACTGCGCTTCAAGTTCCGATTCTGGTGCTTCATGCTCTAGCTCTCTGGAATGTGGCACTTCAGACACCAATCTGCCGCATCATGCACCAGTTCCAAACAATTTTTCCATTTCGATGACAATCCAATAAATTCTCAATTTTTCTATAAAGATGTTTTTAAATATTTTCTCAATGTCAAATTTCTCAAAAACATGGAATCTACAGAAGCACAAATGTATTAATATAAGTAAAATATTCCAAACAAGAACATAAAAATAAAATAAACAATGATAAATATGGGTTGCCTCTCTTAAAGCGTTTGGTTTAATGTCGTCAGCCTGACATTCCCAATCTTTATTCTAGATGTCCCAACATTACAATTTCTTAAAAAACTGGTCTTTGACCATCAAATTATAGTTTCAATCTGTGCCCATTCACTTTAAATACCCTTCCAGTCTTGGGATCTTCAATATTAACAACTCCATAGGGATAGACTTTTACAATTCTGGACGGCCCTTTCCAGCTAGACTTCAGTTTTTAAGGAAATAATTTCAATTTTGTATTGTATGATAAAACTTCCAGTCCAGGTTTAAATTCTATTTTTATGATCTTCCAATCATGTCATTCTTTCATTCTTTCCTTATAAATCCGAACATTAATTTAAGATTCATTCCTAATTTCTTCAAGCTCATTCAATTGCAATAATCTTTCTCACCAGAGTGTTTTAAATTGAAATTGAATTCCTTATTGTCGCAATATGTTTTATGCTCGAATTCTACTGGTAAGTGACAAGTCTGTCCAAAAGTTATTCTATACGAGGACATCCTTAAGGTGAATTATAAGCTGATTAGTATCCTCATAATGCAGTATTTAATTTAGCAGGCCAATCCATTTTATTAGGATTCACACTTTTTTCCAAAGTTCTTATTATTTCATGGTTAGATAGTTCTGCCTAACCTCTAGTCTGGGATGATAAGTTATTGTAACTTTATGCATTATATTACATTTTCCCACCAATCTTGCAATTGTTGCATTTCTAAAATGAGATCCTTCATCGGTAATGATTACTCACCGCATTCCATATCTTGTAAAAATATTTTTAATTAAAATTTTTGAAACACTCCGAGCATCACATCAAGGTAAAGTGATTGCTTCAATTCATTTTGAAAAATAATCCTCTACAACAAATCTATATATATATATATATTTCTGAATAAAGGTATAAATGGTCCTATAAAATTCAATACCCATGCTTCAAAAATTTTAAATTTCAAATTAAAATTTAGAAGCATTTCATTTCTTTTTGAAATATTACCTAATCTCTAACACCAATCACACACACACACACACACACAAATACACAAATATAT
>JXCR01040896.1:0-14983 GCA_002079205.1 Phalaenopsis hybrid cultivar
TTGTGATTATTTCGTAATAATAATGTGAGTTCCTTGCATGTTTGTATGCTTGCCCATACACCTTTATAACTTGTCCTGCTCGTTAGGAGAGTCCCTGTGTCAGTCGCGATGCCTTAATGAGCATTGCACTCTAGGTTGATCCCTGTCGAGCTTGACAAGGTTATGATTGTGTTAATGAATCAAGGGTTCTAACGTACGTCATATACTTCACAGACCCGTATTATAGGTTCGCTATTTTAAAAGTATAAAAAGAGTATTTTTATTATTATTGTATTATCCGCTTACTTTAAAAATTATATAAGTTAGGTCATTTGTGAGATTATTTATTTTTAAATGTTACCCAAATCTTGTGAGGTGCTTTAAATCTCTTGGATCTTTAGGATGATGCTGGTGTGTCGATCCTGTCAAAGTCATACGATAGCTGGAGACTTTGCTCTGTTCACTTAGATGCTAGGTTATGACACATTTCGTTAGATGGTGTGTTAGGTTAGAATCCATGTTGCTAGGTAGTATTTTTTATGCCTGGTTATTGTTCTTTACTGGATTGGTTGCCCTAGCTAGACATCTTTCTTGCTTTAAGCTTTTACTATGACTGCATGTTTGATATGCATGGTAGCGTGTTAAAGCAGTTTTCTGCATGGAGTTATGCCTCTATATGCACACATAGGTACCACTATGAGGGGAGCATGTAATGATTTCTAACCTTTGTTTATAGGTGTCATTTAACTCCCTTGATTACAAAGCACGACCTACTTTGCGTTGAATGACTTTCCTTGCTAATGTTTTTTTTCATGCTAAGTCGAGTCTTATTTTTTCCCTTTCAATGTATTTGATAGTCCCTAGGCTGAGTCTGTATCATAAATGGGCACGGGCACGGGCATGGGTTCCGAAACAAACAACGCATCGAACCACATGGCGGAGACTAAGAGCGGTAACTCATGTCCCGTAACTTAAGTTCGAATTATATTCTTGTATATACCTAGGACCAGGCATTTATATGTAGAGTCCAGCCGTTTTTTCTGTTTTCCCGAGATAGTTGTCGACCCAACGACACTTGACCTTTTTTATATATTTTAGAGTGTTTTTTACTCTTTTGTTAAGTGTCTGTATGCCTGAACTACTTTCTCTTGTTTATTTCTAGTTGATCTAGGATGTCATTAAAAATTATAATCTAAGCTCATTATTGACTTTAAAATTATAATTCTTTATATTTAAAAATCTTAATAAAAGATTAAGATAATCAAAATTTTGGGATTAAAAGATTCAAGATTTTTCAAAACCTATCTCTCTTTCGAGTAGTTTTTAAAACGGGTTGCATGCATGATCATAACCCAAGAATAATTAATAGGGGTTCCACAATATCTAAGGGCTACTCTAAATAATNGCGATCCTGTCAAAGTCATACGATTAGCTAGAGACTTTGCTCTGTTCACTTAGATGCTAGGTTAGGACACCTTCGTTAGATGGTGTGTTAGGTTAGAATCCATGTTGCTAGGTAGTATTTTTTATGCCTGGTTATTGTTCTTTAGTGGATTGGTTGCCCTAGCCAGACATCTTTCTTGCTTTAAGCTTTTACTGTGATTGCATGTTTGATATGCATGGTAGCGTGTTAAAGCAGTTTTCTGCATGGAGTTATGCCTCTATATGCACACATAGGTATCACTATGGGAGGAGCATGTAATGATTTCTAACCTTTGTTTATAGGTGTCATTTAACTCCCCTGATTACAAAGCACGACCTACTTTGCGTTGGATGACTTTCCTTGCTAATGTTTTTTTTTTCATGCTAAGTCGAGTCTTATTTTTTCCCTTTCAATGTATTTGATAGTCCCTAGGCTGAGTCTGTATCATAAATGGGCACGGGCACGGGCATGGGTTCCGAAACAAACAACGCATCGAACCACATGGCGGAGACTAAGAGCGGTAACTCATGTCCCGTAACTTAAGTCCGAATTATATTCTTGTATATACCTAGAACCAGGCATTTATATGTAGAGTCCAGCCGTTTTTTCTGTTTTCCTGAGATATGTTGTCGACCCAACGACACTTGACCTTTTTTATATATTTTAGAGTGTTTTTTACTCTTTTGTTAAGTGTCTGTATGCCTGAACTACTTTCTCTTGTTTATTTCTAGTTAATCTAGGATGTCATTAAAAATTATAATCTAAGCTCATTATTAACTTTAAAATTATAATTCTTTATATTTAAAAATCTTAATAAAAGATTAAGATAATCAAAATTTTAGGATTAAGAGATTCAAGATTTTTCAAAACCTGTCTCTCTTTCGAGTAGGTTTTAAAACGAGTTGCATGCATGATCATAACCCAAGAATAATTAATAGGGGTTCCACAATATCTAAGGGCTACTCTAAATAATTGCATTCATATTTGCATATCCCAAAGAGAAGCCACTGTGCTTCTCCAACCTGACTAGCACAGCATACATTTTTATGTAGAAGGTAGTCTAGTGCGTCTAGGGTGCTAAAAGACTCCCCTACCTAGATAGGGTGTAAGTTTTTTTATTATGAGTGTTATCCAGTTTTGTAGTTGAACCTACACTTCTCTTCCTGAGGCATTCTCATTAATTCAGTGGGTACAAGTCCCACCTCTTTGAGCTTCAGCTTATAGTCATATAATAGAGTTTCTTTTTTCTTAACTTTAGGGCTACCGAGGACCTCGTGGACGACTCAATTCACGGATTGCCAATCGGGGACTCAAGACGTATTGGGTTTACTACCTTCACAACTAGGTAGGCTTAAGATCCTAGCAGCATGGGATGACGGGTTCATGGTACCCTGACCCAACTGTCTCTATGTTTTAGAATTACTCTACTCTTTCTGTTGTTGAGCCCCTTTGAGCCCTGTCGTTTCTTTGACGTCGTCATATCACTTTGACTGGCCGATGCTGATAAGTTGTCGCTCGTTTGAGATACGACTTGTCCTCTGCCCTCATGGCCTGGATGTGCTTTAACGTATTGGAATATCTTCGTCAAGATGATTTAGGTTTTTATGTGGGCTCCGTGCACCGATGAGCAGCCACCCATTTGTGATGTGAGGGACTCACTCTACTTAATAGCTTCGCGAGAGCTTGGAAGAATTTAGGCATTCCAGCATGGAATAACTTTCATTGAATGACTTATTTCTTCAGTTCTACAATACTAAAGTGAAACCCTTTTTATCGAGCATATTCTTGAGCATTCCCCAATATTAATTAACATAGTGGGATGCGTCCACTTAGGAGTGCTCTTGACCCCATAACAGGCACCTACACGTGAATCTCTGGTAGTGAATAGTCCACATAAATATTCTTTCGTGGATATTAGTCGAAGGTGTCTCTGTCCAATCGTGTTTGGAGCAGACATGCTTGATCTATCCTTGCAAGATTTTGTCGTACGTAGACTCTCCACGTTCTTTCACTTCTTTGTCATTTTTCTTGTATGTCTGTCTTTTTAGGTTCCTCTCTTCTTCTGGTCATTTTTTTTTTCTAGAAAGATGAAGGTGAGAGATGTAGAGAGAGATTTGGTTTTGTGAAGAGGAAGGCATGATAGGGTGTGAGGCTTGTACGACTGGCAACGGTGAACGAGGAGGTGGAACGATGAAATGGCTCGCCGGCAGTTTGGATTTCAGGCAAAGTTGGTGTATTTGCTGCAGCAAGGAATATGTGAGGGTGGGAGAGGTTTGGTTTGCTTCCATAGAGGATGCTGGGGTAGAGGAGGATTTGAGGTAGAGAGAGCATTGAGTTGGGTTTGGGAGGGGGAGAGGGTGTTGATCTAGAGAGATATCAGAGTTGGAGATTAACATCGAGAGCAATGAGAGAAATTATTACGTACAGACACCACATGTACTGACAATGCTGGATGGTGAGGCCACGTCACATAGATGTGAAATTGTGGTGATATGGTGTCCACATCCACCGTTGTTCGTACGTCTGAACGTCCACACGTAATAAACTTTCTCAAACGAGAGACACGGTATGCTATGACTGCTATGTGAAACATGAAGAGACATAGGGGATTTTTTATTTTTTGTAGAATGCGACAGCAGAGAATCTTGGGTGAGAGGAAATGGGAGAGAAGAAGAGCAGTGTGGTTTATATGAGAGGAATGGAGGAGAGTTTATGATGATGAAGAGAGAGTGAGACACAAAAAAGGAAATTAGTAATGAGTGGAGGGCACTTTTTTTTATGAATTGAACCCTGTCCCGGTAAAGTATGTGACACATTTGCAAATTTTTATCCCAAATCTCCCAACTACAAACCTCCTCTTCCAGTTCACCCGATTAATCACGATAGAAATAGTTCATGTATTTCTACTATAGTATCCAAAGGGATCATAACATTATTACGAATCAAGTTAAAACTCCTATACATCTTTCTAGTATTACTTCTTTACCTGTTCCAGATTTGCATATACCTGGTACTTCTCTTGCTAGCAGTAATAATCAGGTGAATTCTTCTTCTAAGATTATTGAGGATATCTCTATTTCTCCTGTTAAACGACAGGCTCCTTAATCATCTGTTATTCATTCTTCCCCGCCTACTTCTGGTTATATTCCTGTTACTAATGCTATTACAGAGAACAGTAATCATAGTCCTCCTTCAGTACCTCCAATTTCTAAGAGCAAGAAAGTAAGTTCTAAGGGATGGTCCTCCCAATCCTCTCAACATTAACTATATCTTTATTCCCAACATTATTTCTTGGAATGTTAGGAGGTTTAAATTTTGATTTTAGAGTCATTGATTGTAGGAATCTCATTAAAGTTTATCTTCTGGAAACAAAGATCAATGCTGATCTGACTTCTTGCCTTTTTTATTAGGAGACATTTCTCTATGTTTCCTAATGAAAAGGATATTCATAATTTTGGATGCTCTCCTCATGGCAAGATAGGGTAGTGTAATTCACTTTCTATTTCTTTTACTGCTCTTCCGATTGAAGCTCAATTTATTCATGATGAATTGGTTATCTCATCAAATACTAGGTTTTTACTACATTATCTATATTGAAAACTGTCACATTGCGAAGATTTATGGTAGTATATTGTTGATATTGCAGCTAATATTTAGATCCTTGGATCATTCTTGGTGATTTCAACTATATTATGTTTCCTCATGAAAAAAAAGGGGGTTTATCTATTATTCCTAATAAGCTTGCTGACTTCAATGACTATTTTTCAGTCTGGTGTTATGAATCTTCATAATGTAGAGTTTTCTTTTTAGTTGATTTAATCAGCAAAAGACGGCCTTATTGGGTGTCTTGTGGAGGGAGCTGTGTAATGAAAGATTCTAAATATCCTTATTCTTGTTACGTTCTTTAATGTTGCTTCTTTCTTTGCAGCATAAAATTACTCCTAGTTGTAGATTTTTATACAAAAATTATTTGAGTAAATGTGAGCATTTTCAGAATTATATTTCTAATATTTGGAATTTTACCAATTGGTGATTCGATTTTCAACTTTTGTGATCAGCTTAAGAAGACAGATGGTTTTGAAAATTTCAATTTGGCACTCTTCTAATTATATTACTAACTCCATCTTGGAGCTTAAAGAAGAGAAGCAGGAGGTTGTTTAAGTTATGGATAAATTTTCTTTTGATAAGGAGATTTGTGATAAGACTTTACAAATACAATATAAGCTTGTTAATGTTTTGTTTTCTGAGAATGCTTGGATTAAGCTGTGATTGTTTTAATATAGAAGAATATGATCTCAAATTTATTTACCAAAGGATTAAGGTAAGACCAAACAATAAATTATATTAGGAGCATGTTTCTAATGATAGTTGTCTTAGGCTCTAATTGGCGCAGCTACAGCTTTCCAACTTTTCAGCTGCAGCTGCGCTGCCCCAGTTAGCTGTTCCAGGGAAGCCGACTGGTTGTTTGTTGCAGCTGTGAGGCAGCTGTTTCTAGAAAAATGACAATTTTGTCCCTGTTTAGTTAAACTTTTTTGAACAGAACAATGACAGACTAATATATAATACATCAGAAGCAGAAATTCACTTTACAAGCTAAACATCTAAAAAATAGACTTCTACAATTTTTAATCAATCCCAGAAACTATAAATTTGATACATTTAAGGATAAAGTTCAAATTAAAACAATACAGAATTACAGATATTCAATATAAGTTCAAGTCACTAGATAACAATTCAAGCAAAATTCAATCCCTGGTAGCTCAGAGTACGTATTTTAAAAGAGTATGAGGAAAGATGTCATACACCTCTCTTGTTAATCTGGTGAAAAGGTACCACAATGTCTACCAAATTTGGATCTTCCCTCTATTCACAAATTCCGAGTAAATCTAAATGTTAAATGATACCCTAAATGATAAGTTCAAGCATCGAAACATCAAATGAGTTCTGTTCAAACGAACGAACAATCTCCAATAAACCCAAAACAGGCGCCGCGAAGCATAAACAACTAATTCAACAGATGTCCAAACCTTAGAACATTATCTAATGATAAAAGCAAAAATGTACAACAAATACAGAAAAAAAAAAACGTAAAATTCAACATGAGGAGGCCTCTACCTCAAAATTGTTTTTGCTTCACCTTGGCTTGATATAGGCGAACGCTTTAAAAAGAGATGAAGAGATAGCAGACAACTGAAAGAGGTGAGAACATTTCTAANGCAAATTCAGAAAAAAAAAAAACGTAAAATTCAACATGAGGAGGCCTCTCCCTCAAAATTGTTTTTGCTTCACCTTGGTTTGATATAGGCGAACGCTTTAAAAAGAGATGAAGAGATAGCAGACAACTGAAAGAGGTGAGAACATTTCTAAATAATGAGGATTTCGCGGTCATACCTAAGGAGGTCTCTGTCGTGGTTGACTAAGAAGAAGGCGCGTGCTTCTTATAATCGTTCCTGGACGACGAAGAAGAAGACGCGGGGTCGAGAACATCAGGAGAGATGGCGAGATCGCGAGATCGCGAGATGGCGAGACGACGCGGGAAGAAACGCTAGGGCTGATGGCTTCTTTGGCCAAGATTGGGGGCAATTTCGAATATTAGCGATGCCAAAGCTGGGAAACAAACAGTAATATTACGCAGTTTAGGGCAGCGCCGCTTGAAAAAAGTGGCCCCAAACAGAGCCTTAATTCTCATATGGATATTTCTAATAGAGTTGGGGATTAATTTCTNGGCGAGACGACGTGGGAAGGAAAGCTAGGGCTGATGGCTTTTTTGGCCAAGATTGGGGGCAATTTCGAATATTAGCGATGCCAAAGCTGGGAGACAAACAGTAATATTACGCAGTTTAGGGCAGCGCCGCATGAAAAAAGTGGCCCCAAACAGAGCCTTAATTCTCATATGGATATTTCTAATAGAGTTGGGGATTAATTTCTTCCATTCTTAATAGTTCCAAGTCTTCTTAGAATGATCATCAACATGTTATTCCTGCTTCTCTCTCTTTCAAATCTGGATCGGGAAGCTTTCATTGATGATCATAGTTAAGAGATTAACAGAGTAATTTTTAGCATTGTGGATGACAAAGCCGCTCGACCTGATGGCTTTACCTCAAGGCTCTTCAAAGAATCTTAGGGAATTACGGGATCAATTTGTATCTTGGTTGCCAAGTTTTTTTTTTTTTTGTTCTTTTTGCCACTTCCAAGCTCCATAATATAGCGAATTATTCTGCTATTACTCTTGTGCCCAAACTTCCTCAAGGTCAAACTTTGAATGACTACAGGCTGATTTCCCTGTGCATTACTTTTTATATGTTTATATCTAAAGCTTATTTCAAAAAGATTAAAAGCTATTCATCCTTCTATCATTCATTTTTCTCGAGCAGCTTTTATTCAAGAAAGAGATATAATTGATAATATTATTCTAGCTAATAAATTTCTTCATTGCTTCAATAATATCAATCATCCTTTTTTTTTTTTTTTGTTAAAATTGATGTTCAGAAAGATTTTGACAAAGTGGATAGGTCGTTTCTTTATGACAGATTGCTTGCCTTTGGTTTTCCTATTTATTCATTGCTTGGGGGAAGGTTTGTATTGATCAGGTTCCTTCTTCAGTTATTATTAATGGTAAGCTTCATAATTTTTTTAATTCTACTTCGGGTTTGAGGCATGGCTGTCCTCTATCACCATATCTTTTTACTATTTTCATGGATAATCTCTCTAGATTAGTAGATTCTAATTTTCAAAATGATTCTCAGGGATGGAATAATCATTTTATCAGCAACCTAAAATATGACATTCTCAAGTTTGGATATGCTTCCAATGATTATGCTAGGAATTGATTGAGATTCTTCATAAGGTCTCTAATCTCAGTGTGAATCCATTTAAATCCACTATCTGCTTCTTAAAGGGTGTTCAGAAGAATCTTAGAATTAGCATATGTAGAAGTCTTGATTTTCCTTATAAATTTATTCCTTGGGATTATCTTGGTATTACCATCAGGTCCACTAAGCTAAGAGCTGCTAATTGCCCCAAGCTTTTGGATAAATTAGCTACTTGGTTGGGTGGCTGGAAACAACAGTATTATCAAACTTCAATTCGTGCTGTCTACCATTTGGAAATAACATTTTTTTTAGAGCAACTGCCATTCCTAAAGGACTTAGAAAGAAGCTTAATTCCTTGATTAATAAATTCTTATTTTATAATAACAAGGAACAGAAGCTGCATTAATTCCTTAGGAAGTTACTAATAAACATAAGGAGAGAGGGGACTTAAATATTCCTAGTTTGGATACCATGCATATCTTATGTAAAGCTAAGGTTTTTGGGAATTTTTTAATACAGATTCTAATTTTTTCTACTCAGTGCCGCAGCCATTATGTTTCTCCTTTGTACATAGTGAAACAAAAATTCTTTCCTTTTTGGAGGAATCTCATGCAATTTGTTGTTAAATTGAGGAATGGTTTTTTCCTTTCAAGTCACTTGTAATAGTAACCTATTCTTTCTTTTTGATCCTTGGGTTAATGCCTATTCAATTTATGCGTTATTTGATAATTATTTTGTTGACTGGTCTAATTGCCCTCTTACTAGTATGGTTTTTTACCTCATCATAAATTAAGAGTTGAAATTTTTAGAATTTTAATTGCAATGGTGGGTCTTCTCTGCATCTTATTCTTCAGTTTCTATTCAAAAAGACTCAGTTGTTTATGGAGATGAAGAAACATTTATTCTCATAAAATTGTCTATGATATTTTAGGAAAATCAGGAAGTAACCGACTGCTTCCTTGGGTGGGTCAGCCGGCCACCCACCTATTATGAAAGATTAAATTGAGAGAAAACTTTGGAAACTCCATAATTAATTTTATTCTCTATCTATTTATGATTTTTTTTATTTTATCTTAGAATTATTTCCTTTCTAAATAGATTATATGTATTTGGTATATTCTTAAATTAAGAGGAACTCATTTTCCTACATATATGTACCCTACATGTGAAAAATGAAGTGAGATAAATTTTCTTTCCCAAGCAATTTCTACTTGGTATCAGAGTCGTGGCCCAAGATTCTCTTTCGTTTACGTTCCCGAAACACGATCGTGGCCGCTCCTCATCTTCGAGGTTGAAGTGTGGCATGGCCTCTCTATGTCTCCATCTTCGATCAAGATCACTGCTCACAAGGTGGATGCAGTCCTTCTCATCTTATTGTCGCCTCGACGACTCCATCCAGTGAGTCACAAAACAAGACGGGATCCTCTTCTTCTTGTCAACTAGATGAACCCATCCAATGAGCCGCAAAACACAATGAAGACCTATGCATCTCGTCTTGAAGCGTTCTATGGGTTTTAATTGGTTATCTTCATATGTCGTTTCTAGTGATGGGATTGCAACGTGCAGATACCCTAAACTCCTGTTTCCTCTAGTGATGGTATTGCAGCTTGCCGAGACGTGAAACTCCCATTTTCTCCAATGACGGCGGAATCCAAGAGAAACGAAACTAGCATTTTTTTTTTTCTTCTTACTTCCCTTCAGCCTTGCTTTTTCCTTAGTCTGATTTCCCCCTGTAAGCTCTTTATCAACTCTTCACTGTAGCAAAAATTCATCATGTTGTACTCACACCTAGAATTCTCCCCACAGCCTTGCCTTCGTTCTTCTCTATTGCCGGAACTCTCCTTGTAGCCGGAATCAGTACTACTATAGGCTCTCCTCCACTGGAATCCCTTCAATCGATCTGCAGTCCCTCCTCCAAAGCCCCTCCACTTCTTCCCGGCATCAAAATTTTCAATGAAGGATCTCATATTTTCCATTTTTGCCTTCAGAATCTTCCTAGCAAGAGACCCTCACCCACTAAATTCTCCCTGTGTGCACCTACTTTATTGGAATTATCTTGTCATGTTGCACGCAACATCAATGGAAGCAATCAGCAACAGCATGAATAGTCAAGGTTCCCTTTCCTGAAACAACCATTATTCTACCCACAGAAGTAGCTATCAACTCCCTTCCTACAACTAACAGCAGCCCTAAGTACGCATAAGGTTTAAGACCAAGTATGGGAAGAAAATGCCAAGTTCTTCTCCGAAGGTTGATTATGAATCAGAGATTAGGAATTTTGTCTAGACCACTTCTGAGCTCCTAAAAAAACTCCTTCGAGATAATTCATAACAACAAAGCAACCTCGTGACAAACTAAAGTGATATATATTTCTCTAATCTTACCAATAATGGAAGATTTAAAACTTGGATCAAAGATTCAGGAGCCACTAGCCATATGACCGGAGACATCAAATGTCCTAGTCAACTATCAAAAGGCTTCTACATCTAGATCGATCAGAAGTGCAGATGTATCATACTAAAAAATTGATGGAAAAAAAAGATGTGGAGCTCTCTCGAGATATTACTCTCTTCTCTATTTTATGTCCATAGTTGGACTACAATTTGATATCAATTAATAAGCTTACTCATGCTATGGAATGAATAACTAAATTTCATGCAAACTCTTGAGAATTTCTGGAGGTTGAATCGAAGAAGGTGATTGACATGGTTGAAATGCATCAAGGCTTTTAACCGTATAAAAAGTCTTTATCTAAACACATAAATGATCTCAACTCCATTTTTACCTCAATTTTTTTTTAATTTGTTTAGTCTATGTCAGTCGAAAAATAGGTCATGTTATGTCATTTTCGCCTGAGTCATCTTAATTTCAATTATGTTACAAAACTAAATCCTAATTTATTTATTAATAAAAACACTAAAGGTAAGATTTGACAATTTATCAAACACACTAGAAATAGTTATCTCAAGTCCAAGTACAAACCCTCACACCCTTTTTCCATTATCCACTGTGATATTTGGGGACTTTCAAAGGTAAAAATCCTATGTAGAGCTACATGGTTTGTTTCATTTATTGACGATCACACTAAAACTACTTGGGTATTCTTAATGTAGGAATGATCTGAAACAACCCAAATCTTCAAAACCTTCAATGGCTTGATTAAAACTCAATTTCAATGCAAATATCAGTTCCTCAAAACTGATAATACAAAGGAATATTTAGGTCATATATCTTTCAAAAGAAAAGAACCATCTATGTGAGTTAATGTATTGATATCCTACAACAAAATAGGATAGCTGAGATAAAGAGCAGACAACTCCTCGTGATATCCCCCCTCAATTATGATTTCTCATTAAGTTTCAAAAATTTTTTAGGGAAAACCGTTCTTACAGCAACATACATTATCAATCAAATGTTTAGCGGGAACTTAACAAATGTCTTACTGCTTTCAGCTGGCCAGCCTTCTCGTCTGCCATCCCACCACCTTTCAAACCCTCACCGATCACCACCACCCCGAAGTCCGCTCTGTTTTGAGTGTTTGTGTTGTGTCTATTGCTATTTCGGATTTACTGGTGTTGTGTTGTTGTATTTTCCCTTTCAAGTATGATAGTTGAAATCGTCAATTTGTTTTCAATAATAATATTTGATTTTCTTATTGTTGTTTAGGTTAACTCTAATATTAGTCATCCAAAAGAATCCCAGATCATATATCTTTCATAGACCTCCAAACAAAGAACATGCAAGAGAAAAACTTATATCACACCCACGGTTGCCAGGGAGGCCACCCAAATGGGATAAAATACCTACTGATAGAAAGAAAAAACCAACATAATAAACTATGCAATATTCCACATAAATATCATCGTAGAAAGATATGTTTCATGACAAACAAATACAAAAATGTCTTCATAAATTTTTGAAGTCTCGTAATATTTTCATAACTTTTATTATAGAAGATAGCGGTGTCGGTGAGGTACTAGGCTCATAGAGGGAATATTAATACATGGAGAAAATAACTGAGAAATATGATTTTGTAAGAATACGATGTCATCTTTCTTCTTCCTTTCACCCTTAGGAAGCAAAGATAATTGTTGTTTTGTATGACTGGATCCAACATGTTCGTTGACAATATGTATGGATCCTTCACTTGAGTCGGTTTTGTGCTTTGAATCTACATCTTCAAACACACCAAAATTCGGTCTTAGATTCGGGATCCATGCTTGATCATTGATGGCAACGACTCCAACAAACATTTGGTCTAGCTTCTCTTTTAAGTCTGGCTCAATGACATTAAATTTAATTTTTTTTTGTGTTTAGCGTGACCTATAAGTAATAAAAAATAATAATAAATATTGATTTATAGTATTTCTTAACATAACTATGTGGAATTGTCTAACTAAAAACATAGTTTCAACTCTAATCTTTTCTTACACCATTGTTGTGATACATCAAAAATCTGCTTTGTACGATTCCAACCTAGACTTATAGCTCATTGCATGAATTCTTTCCATAAATTACCATCCTTTTTTAATTAATNCGACCTATAAGTAATAAAAAATAATAATAAATATTGATTTATAGTATTTTTTAACATAACTATGTGGAATTGCCTAACTAAAAACATAGTTTCAACTCTAATCTTTTCTTACACCATACGATTCCAACCTAGACTTATAGCTCATTGCATGAATTCTTTCCATAAATTACCATCCTTTTTTAATTAATCACAATTATTCTTTAATTGAATCCAATTTTAGTCTCTTCCAGTTTTTTCTTTATAATTATTCATTATATTTTTTCATCCCTCTTGTTGAAAAATGTGTGGGCTTCTTTCCCAATTCAAATTGTTTTAAAAATGGATCACAAAATATCATTTTTTGTATCTCTTTCTCACATCGCAGATTCTCCACTTTCTCTTGTTTTGTCCATTTAAACCTATAATTTTAACAAAAAAATAATAATTATAAGTGACAATGTATAACCAACGNCCATTATATTTTTTCATCCCTCTTGTTGAAAAATGTGTGGGCCTCTTTCCCAATTCAACTTGTTTTAAAAATGGATCACAAAATATCATTTTTGTATCTCTTTCTCACATCGCAGATTCTCCACTTTCACTTGTTTTGTCCATTTAAACCTATAATTTTAACAAAAAAATAATAATTATAAGTGACAATGTATAACCAACGCTATTACCATACAAACAACAATGGAAAATCATGCCTCAACTGTAAAATAGGCACAAATACGTCCACCAAAATTCTATGAGCTTCCATATTAATATAAACACATTAGAATTGAAGCCCCCACGAGTAAGCAATACAATGCTATATCAAATGACAAAGACAGGAAAAGACTAAAGAGAGATCGAACCCCATAGCACAGCAACCATAGCGTAATAAAACACACATTAACTAGTATCCACCAAAATGCACTACTCATCAAATGCATAGCTCTCACATCCCCACATACCCATCAAAGAGATCAAACCCCCACAGAGAAGACAATCTTTCCTAAATGCAAAGTACAACATCAATTAGATAAGAAATGGCCACAAATAAAAATAAGCAGATATCTCCTAAATGCAAACCAATACAGAGAAAACAACAGCAAATTTTGGGGCAGAGAGCTCCAAGCCATCATAGTGGAAATGGTAGAGAGATCAAACCCCGCAACACATAGCCAACATAATGCAACAAAACACATATGAATCAGTATCCGCCATAATTCACTACTCAACAAATGCATAGCTTTCACATCCCAACATTCATAACAAAGAGATCTAACCCCCACAGTGAAGAATTTCTCTCCCAAGGCAAACCAATGCAGAGACTGATAAGATATGCCCACAAAAAAGACAAACAACCACATATCTCCCACATGCAAAGCAACAATAAATTTTAAGGCAAAGAACTCCAAACCACCACAGTGGCAATGGCAGAGAGGGAAAGATAGAAGAGATCAAACCCCCATAGAACATAGCCACCATAAGTCATCATAATACGCACACACTAGCATTCAATATAATTCACTACTCACCAAGTGCATAGAATTCACTTCCCCACAATCCCAACAGAGATCAAAGCCACACAGACATGATAGAACCCCCGCAGAGAAGAACTTCTCTCCTAAATGTAAAACAACACAAAGACAGATAACACATGCCCACGGAAAATGAAACCACTACATATCTGAAATCCCACAAAATGTATGCGATATCAAAAAATGTCAAAAACCAAACAACAAAAATTAGGGCAGAGTTCGAAAATACCTCCATAGAGAACAAGTCAGAGAAGGGAAATGAGAAAAATGAAGATTGAAAATACTTTATACAGGATCCTCTGTTACATGGCACAGTGATGCTCGAGCTAGGATAGAGAATTAGCTCAAGAGGGCAGAACAGAACGAGGGCAAAAATGAGAATCATGAGGATAGAGATAGTAATAGCCTGGCGAAAAAATGCGGAGCGCGCACAGTAACCCACAGCATGAAAAGGCCCTTACAACATGCAACATTATTTAAAACGTTGAATTAATGTGTTATTCGAATGGTGGAGTTGCGGTGTGCTGTCGCATGGTTGTTGCAATGTGCAAAATGAGTCGTTATTAAGAGTAATAAATTCACTAACAAAAATACATGATTGCAAACACAAATACAAATATGGTGATGTAAAGATTAATGTTAAGGGTATGAAACGTAGCAAGTTAAATTATAAATTGATGGGAAACTCATCTATTTGGCTTATGCCAAACTAAGCATTGCCTTTATT
>JXCR01040904.1:0-14761 GCA_002079205.1 Phalaenopsis hybrid cultivar
AGTCAAGAAATTTAAAATTAAATTTAAAAATGGTTAGAAAATTTAGAGTGACAATTTTAAACCTTAAAATGACAATTTTTAGCCATTGAAAAATTTAAAATGACATTTTTATCACTTAGGGTCAAAATTGTAAATTTCAAATTTACATTTAAAACCCTAGGATTTCTTAGGCTTAAACCTTAGCCTTGAATGACTAGTAGGATTAACCAAATCTAAATCTTTAGGTCTAATTTCCAAAATTAGACCTAGGGTGAGCCTCAACCCTAACCAACATTGGGTTTAGTCATCTCTTTAGGACTATTAGATCTAACTTGTACAAACTCAAAATCAAAACCCCTCAATCCTTGAGTTCAGACTCACATAACACTTAGGTCTAACCTACATAGGCTTAAGTTGAAACTTGAATCCAATTCCAAATAAGTTTAAATTGAACTCAAACATCTAGGTTCAATCCAAGTGAACCCAAAGTTAACTTAACCCTAATTTGGTCTAAACCCCAATTAGACCTAATTAACCACCTTAATCCTTAACAACATTAGGTTTATGACAAACTTAAACCCTAATTAGTTCTAAACCCCATTTAGACCTAATTAACCACCTTAAACATTAACAACATTAAGTTTAAGACCAATTAAACCCTAATTAGGTCTAATCCCTTATTAGACCCAATTAAACCTCTTAAACCTTAATCACATTAGGTTTTAGACAAATTAAACCTTAAATAGGTATAAACCCCAATTAGACCTTTAATTACATTAGGTTTAAGACAGTATAAATCCTAATTAAGTCTAATCTCTATTAAACCTAATTAATCTTCTTAAACCTTAATTACATTAGGCTTAATAAAACTTAAACCCTATTTAGGTCTAGTCCCTATTAGATCTAATTAATCTCCTTAAACCTTAATTACATGAGGTTTAAGCCTAATTAAACCTAATTACGTATAATAAAAATTAGTCCTAATTAAACTTATTAAGTCTTACTTACATTAGGCGTAATTAACCTAAAACTTAATTAGGTTTAACCTAAATTTATACCTAATTAATTGAATTAAGCCTTACTTACATTAGGCTTAATTAAACCTAAACTTAATTAGGTCTAACCCAAATTTAGACCTAATTAATTAAATTAAGCCTTACTTACATTAGAATTAATTAACCTTAAACCTAATTAGATCTATAATTAGACCTAATTAATCCAATTATGCCTTACTTACATTATGCTTAATTAACCCTAAAACTAATTAGGTCTAACCCAAATTAAGACATAATTAATTTAGTTAAACCTTAATTACATTATGCTTAATTAACCCTAAATTCTAATTAGTTCTAACCTCAATTAGACCTAATTAATCTAATTAAACCTTCCCCTTATTAGGTTTAATTAACCTTCAAATCTAATTAGGTCCAATCTTAATTAGATTTAACTAAACTCTTAAGTCTTAACTACATTAGACTTAAGTTAACCTAAACTTTATTTAAGTCTAATTCCAATTAGACTTAATTAATACCTAAAGCCTTACTTATATTAGGCTTAAACAACCTTAAATCATAATTAAGTCTAACCTAAATTAGACATAATTATTCTTAAACCTAAACATTTGGTTCAACCCAAATTAAACCTAATTCAACATAAACCCTAGGTTTAACCCAAAT
Organism: Phalaenopsis hybrid cultivar; assembly: GCA_002079205.1. Classification (NCBI taxonomy): domain Eukaryota; kingdom Viridiplantae; phylum Streptophyta; class Magnoliopsida; order Asparagales; family Orchidaceae; genus Phalaenopsis; species Phalaenopsis hybrid cultivar. Next base: position 1,656 of record JXCR01040904.1, read on the forward strand.
TAAACATAAATCAACCTAAACTCTTAAGTTTAACCCAAATTGAACCTAAACCAACCTAAACTCTTAGGTTCAACCCACATTGAACCTAAGCTAAAACTAAAACCCTTTGGCTCAATATAAGTAAATATAAACTCTTAGGTTCAACTAATATTGAACCAAAATTAAACCAAACTGTAAGATAAACCAAACTTTAGGTTCAACCTACATTGAATCTAAATCAAACTTAAACTTTTAGGTTCAACCCACATTGAACTTAAGTCAATCCTAAACTTACTTAAATCTTAAAGTTCAACCTACATCGAACCTAAGTTAAGACAAACTTTAAGTCCTACTCATATTGAACTTAAATTATCTCCAATCCTTAATTCTACCCAAATTGTACCTAAGTGATATTAAATATTAAATCCTACCTGCATTGAACTTAAATTTACTTAAATTTTAGGTTCTACCTACATTGAACCTAAACCACATCATACCTTAGGTCATACCTAAATTGGGCTTAAACCAACTTAAACCTTAAGTCCTGCCTACATTGGACTTAAACTTACTTAAACTTTAGGTTCTACCTACATTGCACCTAAACCACATCATACCTTAGGTTCTACCTATATTGGGCTTAAACCATCTTAAACCTTAAGTCCTACCTACATTGGACTTAAACTTACTTAAACTTTAGGTTCTACCAACATTGAACCTAAACCACATCATACCTTAGGCCCTACCTAAATTGGGCTTAAAACATCTTAAACCTTAATTCTTGCCTACATTGGACTTAAACTTACTTAAAATTTTGGTTCTACCTACATTAAACATAAACCACATCATATTTTAGGTCCTACCTAAATTGGGCTTAAACCATCCTAAACCTTAAGTCCTATTTACATTGGATTTAAACCATTATAAACTTAGGTTATATCTACATTGAACCTAAATTACATTATATTTTAGGTTCAATCCAAATTGAACTCAAATGACATTAACATTGAACCTAAATCTTTGGTTTAACCTGTTAGACCTCAATCAAATTTCTTTAAGTATAACCGACATCATACCTAAAATAAATGACATCAAGAAGGTCTAGTGAAAATAATATCGTTAACATAGATGAGTTAAGGAATGAACTTTAAGTCACTCTCTTTAATAAATAATGAATATTAAAATTTGGAATATTGAACCAAAGTTTAATAAAAATATTTAGAAATGTTTTGAGTACCATTGATGAGAAGCTTGCTTAAGACCACATATAGACATATGCAGTCTAAAAAACGTTGATTTGGTTAATGCTCATGTAAACTTTTTCCATGAGAACACCGTGAAGGAAAGCATTATTAAAGTCTAAATGCATTAGAGTCCATTGGCAGGTGGCTGCTATAGCAAAACAAAGCTTTATAATGAGCATCTTTGTAACATGAGAGAATGTCTTAGAATAATCAATGCATTGTTGTTGTGTTTATCCTTTAATGACAAATCATACCGGATATTTATTTGTTGATCCATCAACACTGATTAAATTTTATAAATCTACTTACAGCTAAATGCTTGTTCGTCATGCAAAAGATCAACAATGGACTATGCCTGGTATTCTTGTAAGGCCATAATTTATAATTCATGACTTCTTTCCATTCAAGGATTTTAGCTACTTGTTAGTACTTTTGGGTTCAAATTTTTTGGAAATGATGAAAGCAAATTTTTTATGTTCATTTGATAATATGTTATAGGATATGAAATTAGAAATAGGATTTATGGATGTGTTGGAGAAATTTTTAATAGAAGAATGAAAATTTAGAAGATTACAATGAAAATATCACATGTAACTAAGGTACGTGTGTCTTTATTTGATGAAAAAGGTGGGGCCATAGTAGAAGTTTAAGTTAGGAATGATGGGTTCAGTGACACGTGAAAGCAGTGGTAAGTGTTAGTAGATGGATTTGGTTGAACAAATTCATCAAAAACTATCTCTGCAACTTCATTGACTATAAAGTGAAAAGGAAATTATTCTTCATAGAAAATAACATCACATGATATAAATAATTGATTAATGCCATACATCATTTACTGTTTTATAATAAAGGGATAACCTAAGAAGATATAAGCTCAAACACAACGTTAAAATTTAGCCCTTTGATTAGTTAAGGTGGATGCCAAAGCAAGACATCCAAAGACACAAAAATTCATAGTTGATAGGTTTTTATATAGAGCACAAAAAGAGTTTGATTTTGGAGAATTGATGGTGTTAAGTTTATTAAAGTAGTGGCTATAAAAATGAACTAACTCCAGAATCAAATGGGAACCTTAGATTGAAAATATAATTTTGTGACTGCATTAAGCAAGCATTGGTGTTTTCACTCTACAAAAATGTTTTGTTGCAGTGAATTAACATATCATTCTGTCGCAATGTACCAGATGTATTAAAAAGTCTATATGGTTTATCTCATGGATTTTGTTAGATATTTTTTTCTTTTCATAATTAAATTGAGGTTTAATCATGTTAAAGAAGCTATTTTATAGTTAAAGAAGCCTTAAATTTGTGTTTGAGTAGACAAACTCATGTAAAAGGAGAAGAGTCATCTACTAAGGTATTAAAAAATCTATGTCTGAGTGGGATGTAATATTGTAAGAACTTCAAACATCATGATGAATTAAATCAAAAGCATCAGGAGATATATTATCTTGAGAAATAAAAAGTAGTTTGTGTTGCTTAGCGAGGGGTCATACATGCTAAATCAATTTTATTTGTTTCTAACAAATTGCACTTCAATGTCTCTAGACTTTCCATTATACGATGGTGTTCAAGTCTATTATGCCATGTATGGATAGAAATAATATTTGTATACAAAATAGTATTCAATTAATTAGAACTTAAAATGTACAAGTCATTCTATCTTTCACAATTGCCAATCACCCTCATGCTCTGAATGATAAAATATTCGTAAGTAAAGTTAACCGTTACTTAATCGTCTATCAAAATAACACTATTTGAAAAGTTAAAAACAAATGAAAGGATAAATAATTCATCATACAAAATTAGTTTTGAATTTAGTTCCACATCTCCACATAAAATTACTGAAATTTTTGTGAGATTTGGTAAAATAATTGTTGTGTTTTCAATATGCTTTAAGCAAATGAATAAATCCACATTACAACATATATGTTTAGATGCACTGGAATTAACAACCCCATGTCTGGATGCTGATATTTGAAAAAAATAATGAAAAATAAAAAACTTTTAACTTGTAAATCTGCGTTGTTGCTTTTTGAACTGCAGCAAAGGTAACTGGAAAACACTACCATCAGTTTATTTATATTGATCATTGTTTACATTCTAAAAGAATCCTACATCATGTTTGATTAGAATTTCTTCCTTAGTAGATAATTAATTAATGGTAACTGATTAAACTTATGATTAACTTTCTGGTCTCAACTTATACCCAGGAGTATATCGATTCAATTTGTAAAATTTTTCATTTGTGAGTCCTATGTAGTTACAATATGTGCAATAAGGTTTGTCCATTTTGTGCCCTTTATATTTCTTGAAGTTTCTTGATTCGCTGTTATGGTTTTCATTTTGGAATGTAAAAGCCAATTCACTATTATTCCCGGGTAATGCAAGCTGCCTCACGTTTCTTTGTTTCTCTTCTTGGAAAATAAGAGTGAACACACATTTTAGGGGTGAAAGAGGATATATTAGAAGCATTTGTCCGCAAGCATAATTAAATGAATCATTGAGACCCATAAGAAAATTCATTGTATACTCTGCCTAATGATATTCGTTGACCTTCTAGATGCATCCACACACACTTTTTGGCAAGAGCACTTGTGTTTTTGGTCAGTTCTTGCCACCATATTTTGAGCTCTGTGAAATGGTTCTCACTAAATCATGGTTTTGTTTTAGATTGCTCATCTTATATCACAATTGTAAGATTTCATACCACAGCTCTGCTAGAAATGAAGCTTGAGATCCTCATAGTTTTCATGGGCAGTGTTCAGGTAGATAATGTTAGTAGAGAATTCTTTTAAAACAGAGTTTATGATCCTAGAAATAACTAAATAACTATATTGTTATTTCTTATCTAGAAATGTGCAAGATTTGAATTTATACGTTCTGGTTTGGTGATGGATCCATTAACAAAGCCAAAATTATTATTAGTTGATAACAGATTCATTATTGCTCTGCTCTTAGGGCATATGACAGAAAATGCTACAAGATGATAGATTAGGGAGGAAGAAAAATAGTCTTTTAGAGAGAAAAATATAAATTGATTGAGTGATATTTTGAGAGTTTAGAAGAGATTTGGTTGCTATTAAAATAAATCATATATTTAGGTGTTAGATATATAAATAATAAATAATTGGGCACATTTAATTTTAAGCAGCAGAACGGTGCCTTGTCGGGTATTGCATCATACACTCGACGAACGAACCTGAAGAGTCCCATCGACGAGAGCGAAGACATCCGAAATGGTAATTCCCATATTTTTAACCTGAAATTTCCATTTTTCTTCTCCTTCTTTGAGTCCAGCAATCGTATAACGTTCAAATTTCCTTAAATTCATTTGCAAATAGGTTAACCTTTCTTTTCGCTTTCTCCTGATCATCCAATTTATAGGTGTGCTTAGCCTGCCTTTTGCCGCTGTTCCTTATCCCGGTAGTGAACGCCTTGCCGTTACTTTTCAGTTTTATCCTGGTAAGCTTTTCTCTGCGATTCGAAGTTCCATTTTTTGTCAATTCTCCCAATTCTAGGGTTTATTTTGGGGGATCATAGGTGAACATCTGCTGAAGGATTGCCTTAACCCAGCTTTTTATTTTTCTCAGTTTCTGTTCTTATGAAACGCTTACTTCTACATTTGAATTATTTTAGAAAAGATATTCCGTAAGTGTTCTTTTTGAGTTTTGACCATATGGATGCATTTTGATTTGGTTTCGTCACACCTCGGGTCTGACAGATGGTACACTCCGGTAATGCAAGTCATGATAAAAGGGTCTTAGCCTGTTTTATATTTTCAAAAGAAAGGATTATATAGAAACAATAATGAAAATAAGTAAGAAATGATAAAATTTATTTCATTTGATAAATACGAGTTATATAACTGATACAATTGAATGAAACAAATAAATAACTGAAAGAAACTAAGGTGAAAATAAGAAAAAAAACTACCCAATGTTATAAAGGAAGATGCAATAATTAGTACGAAACTGAAAATACTAAAAGTAAATCTAAAACAGGAAAATCTGCTCCAGTGGAGACGACCCTTCGAGTGGCTCGGTGAAACCAGCTGCTATTAAAAAATATCAACATATGAGTTATCAAACTCAATAAATAACAACTATTTATTAAAACATAAATGACAAATAAAATGAGACATATAGAATGAACAATAAAATGGACGCATACTTTATATATATATATATATATATATATATATATATATATATATATATATATATATATATATATATATNCTATTTCATAATATACAAGTGCAGTATATATATACATATAATTACATATATAGTCAATTTTCTATAATTTTAGGTGCTTATCTTTTGTATTCATGTGAGTTATGAGTGTTATATTGCTTTGATTTGGTGTTTGGGAAATAAAATTTGTGTTTGTCCTAATTTCTGTGGAAAAGTATACCGATTTTGACGTTGGATTGTATCAGGCCCTTGCACCAAGTAACAAACATTAAGGTAATAAACATCTTTAGATCTGTGGTTGTAAATTAATCCATGTTAGTTCTTAAATTTTTATTGCAATCTCTTATCCATTAATAAATTCATTAAAGATATGAACTATTTTACTAGATTTTTTTCTACTCATTGTAAATTTCACGATATGAAGGAGGACGATTAGTAATGCTAATGAAAATGTTATATTTTATCGCCAAAAAATGTACATAAAGCCTCACAATTTTTTGGTGATAATTTACCATCTGTCTAAACATGCCAATAAATGTACATTAAGCCTCTCAATTTTTTGCTTACATTTATAGTGATATCTGAGACTGTAGATTTACCAATTTCTGGGGGGCTGATTGTTTATTTCATTTGTTTATTATCATGCTGGAACAACTTGGATTTTTACAATGAAAGATAACTCTGAAAGTAATTGCATTTTGAAAAAATTCTATCATTACTTCCAAACCTACCTTAGAACAAAAATTTAAGTATTCTTGATTGCCAGTGGAAAAGAATAATGCCATTTCATTATTGGGAACTATTTTCTTAACATGAGATAGTGCATCAATGTCCTTGTATTAACACTTCTCAACAGAGTAGGTTCTTAGAGAGAAAAAAATGCATTTTCTGTTTGTTGCTTGGTCCATTATGATTACAAGAAATGCTATAACGTATTACCGGAGGATGTTTATCTTTACTGCTATCTATCTCATTAATTACAATGCACCATGTTCCTATAGTTTTAAATCGCTCCTCAAATTCTTAGAAAAATCCGCCCTATAAATATATTCATCTGCACCCATTTTCTTCATGGTCTTTGGTTTTTCTGCCTTTTACTCATAAAATGTGCAAACTTTACCCCAAAGTCATGAAATATATTTTTGTTGGCTGCTCCCTTAACTAACTAGTGTACAAATATTTTACTTTTTGAAAATGTGGTGACAATAATGGTCATAAACTAATTTGAATTTTGTGGTGGGACTCATGCTTATAAAGTTGTTTGCCTGGGCAGCCATTGATGCATAGACTGTTCTCTCTTTTGGCCACCCACCTTAGTTGACAGTCAATATGAGGGGTGGTGTCAGGCATCAATTACCTCCTTCAACATTGATGTCTATTGCGAAGCATCCCTTTTTAAAAAACAAATTGATGAGGCTTTAGAGATTTAGGACCGAGGGTCGTAGAGATTGGCCTTTTGGTGATTGCTTCAACTAATTTATTGAATTTCATTTAAATTTTATGTGGCACGAGTGGCCACAAGGCCGCATCTATTGCTACTATTAAATCTTAGGTCATTTGACCTCAAACAGTCTTCATTGCACAAATTTGCACATTGTTGGAACTCCACTGTTGCACTCATGCTCTCCCAATTAATTCTTTGTTAGCTTTTTGCTTTCCTTCGTTTATAGGGAAAAACAAAGTGGCAGTTGGGGTGTTTGGTTTTGGGAAGTTCTGCAGGCGAGAATGATATGTAAGTACATAGGATTTGGGTGGTATGTATGTAAATGACCCATGATTGAAAGATTTACATACATAACACTTAATTCATGAGTATTTACATAGCTAACTCCTAAACTTCAATTTTTACGTACATACCACCTTACCTATACATGAAAAGATGTAATTTGCCTTTTAAAAGTTATGATAGTGGTATTTTCTATATGATATGAAATATTTGGGTGGTATAAATGTAAAAAAGCTACCTTTAGGTGTTAGATATGTAAATACATAATAGTTGGGTGATAGGTATGTAAATGCACCATCATTATATCACGTGAAATTTGAATTGGTCCAGGTTTAGCTAGCTTGTTTTTTTTTTTTTAATGAGGTTCAATGTCGTTGGAAAAAAAGCTTGAGATCTTTTTGGATTGTCATGGGTTGATGACATGACATCATCAGTGATAAGTAGGTGGTGGAGGTTTGCTCAAGCATATGGTGTTATCCTGAAATGAAGATTGATTAGTGATTATGAAACGGGGATTTCATTGGTATCCTTCTTCCTTTTATAAGCTACCAAAGTAAACTTTCTTTCCTCTTTTAGGTTTTTCCCTATAGGGAATTGTAGTTCTCTTTGCATTAGGAACTGTGGGATTAAATTCTTTTTCACTTGCTGATTTGGGCAGTGGAACCCCCTCCAAATAGGTTAAAATATGTTAAGGTCAAGATTTTCTATCCGCTGGTTAGCGATGAGGAGATGAGTGTGTGTGGGCGAGGAGGCGAGAAGTGACATGATTTCAGCGACTCAATTTCAGCTCAATTTTGTAATACTTGTCAATTCAAAAGGATGCTTCAAAGAAAATGTAAAGTATGCCCTTCGAATCAAATTTGAGTATACTATGAAATTGGAATACCTTCGATGCCTCTCTTTGAATGGGCACCTTCTAAGTCATAACATAAAAGGACAAAGGTAATCCAAGCATCTGTAAACTAAAATCTGTTAACCGTCCCTCACCTCTTACTTAGTTAAGAAAAGCACAACTTAGAAACCATAATAGATCAAATTCTAGTCAAAGAATATTCTTTTCTAGTTTATAACTCCACTAATCATATTCTGCTGCCCACATAACTTCACCTCATAAATAGTTTGAACTAGAAGTCTATTTGCAAATCTTGCAAGAAAAAGTCACATTTCTTCAATTAAGATTCTGTGTTCTATAATCAACCAAAGATTTATGTAAACCAATAGATCACATATACTTTAGAATCTGGCCTATCATGCAATATGAAATCTTGCAAGTAGGCTCAAGCAAATTTTTTTGTCCATTTATGCATCTTATGTGAATAAGAATTTATAGAGCTGTTGAAAACATTTTATCTATTGTACAATAAGTTTAAAATTGAGTTTTTAGTTGAATTTTAGTTTGTTTTATTATTTTGAATTTAGTTGAAAATTTTTTCCACATTCATATGATGTTACCTTCCTATGAAACTTTAATTTATGGTTTATCCCTTTCCTACGATTTCTGAGAAGATTATATAATATTGATCCTTGTGGTTGATCCCATTTATTTTGGCTACCTACAATTGATCCTTTATTTTGCTTACTTGTGATTTCATATATTTGACGGAATCTCTGGAATTGTCTGCAACTGATTTCTTTATATTGTTGAGGAATTTATGGCTTCTTAATGATGCATATGTATTCAGCTTCTGTGGTCTTGATTTCTAACTCCCTCAGGCTAATACAATTCTTATAAATTCATCATTTTTTCAAGTGATCCTCTTTTTCTTGAATCTGTATTTATTGCTTTATATGGCCTTCCGATATCAGTGGCACTGCAGTGAATCCTCAATAGTGTGGGTGTTAATTTATTTTGTAAATGTAAGTAAGGGTATTATGCATGCAAAAAAAAAAAAAAAAAATTATTGTCCATACAAAATTTCTAGTTGGATTGGTAATTAATTCTACTTCCAAGATTTAATTCCTTGTTCAAATGTGCCTTAAATTTTTTTAGCAAGATTGTCATCTTGGATAAGCGCAATGCATGAGATTTTGGTGATTTCTTTCATATGTTCATTTTTTTTTTTCCTTCTTTTCTTTCTACGCTTTCATTATTGATTTGAAAGAATAACCATGTTTAGTTAGATTTTCTAAAATACAGGTCTTATGTTCAATTATAGTTGTGACTTTCTGATACCTTGAGGTTAATGTGCAGTAGAAGACTGTATTTTATCTTGTTTTTTTCAAGGTCTAGTTTGACATTACTTTTGTTTTTCACTCTTTAAAAAGAATTAAAATGGTAATAAAATGTACTTGTTTGCTTATTTACTAGCTCAGCTTTTTGTGGGAGTGCCTGTCAACTTGACAATTTCATTTGGTAATTTATCAATCTCATATTGTAGGTATTTTTCCTTAAAATGAAATATACCAATACCGTATATTGAGAATTTATGTCCGTTCATACTTAGACAAGAGATTCACTGATTTCAATAATACTTTTCAAAATAATATCTTCTCCTTCAAAGATAGAAACATAAGAGCATATCTTAGCCAAGTGAAGACAACTCTATGCATCAAATCATGAATGATTATTTTGAATTTTTTTTACACAGCTCTCTGCTTACAACATCTCTCTGTGCTTGTACATTTTTTTTTTAACAGGCAAAAATTTATAGACTTTTCGGATGGGAATACAGAAAGCCAGAGAGGGTTCCTCCGGTGTGTCCATACAGGCCTGCTGCCAACAAAAGTGCCCAGGTAAGCTCATATCCTTGTAATCCTCCTTAAACTTTCTGCCTGAAGTACATTGGAACATTCATCACTTGTCTGCTTTCCATTTGATTTTGAAGAAGCTATGACTTGTGGCCGCATCAACAACTTAACAATTTATGCTTTTAACCTGTGAAATTATTTTCTCTGTCATGTTTTTACTGCAAACTTCATGATATATGCTATCTTAAGCATTAAGTTTTTAAACAGAACACTATTGATGTTCAGCAAAACATAAGATAAGTGTTCCTCTCATGTCCTGAAGGCACTAATTTGTTGGTGCCGGCGCCCTTCTGGTTTTGAAAAAAATTGGGTGAGGATACTTGTATAAATTTGGGATGGATCTCAAAGTCATTAGATTTGCTTAAAAAAATATTACGCCATATGAGTAATCAATCAAAATTGATTTTATACATATCTCGAAGCAAATCTAATGGTTTTTGAATTTTTCAACCCAATTTGTTTTAATTTGGTAGTGTCAGCGAGGTTTAGCTTGCCAATAGGCTGTTTACCATACAAGGTGAACTTATAGAAGCACAACTTTATGTGCGAATTCTTATATACCATTGCCATCAACATTATAATCTTTATCCTGACTATTTTTTATGTTATCTAACTTGAAGTACTTATTTCTCCCGTTCTACATGATATTCTATTCTAATGTATTATTATTTTCTCATTTGATTTTCTTCTCCTCAACCTCGCAGCTTACAGGAGATCCAGAAGTAGTGCCAGAGAAGAATAAGTCCAGTCTGCAAGATGCTAAAGAAGATTAATGAGCTTTCATTGGTAACGTCTACCGTTTTATTTTGTCAGGCATGTGATTCTATCTCCCGTAAACTGTTTATTGTATGCAAATCCTGATGTTCACAAGCATGAGCATGAGGTTCTGAAATTTATGGAAGAAACAAGGATTAATAGAACTTAATTCTACGATGAAATGCGATTGTGGATTTGAAATACCGCGAAAGCATAAATATACCATCCTTACAAATATTTTAAATAAAATTACTTGTATATTTTTTTTCTTGGGACCNTTTAATAGAACTTAATTCTATGATGAAATGCGATTGTGGATTTGAATTTTCAGCGAAAGCATAAATATACCATCCTTACAAATATTTTAAATAAAATTACTTGTATATTTTTTTTCTTGAGACCAACAGGAGTGTTTTTCCATATGAACATTTCCAGTGCACTGTTATATCTACGGTGTAATTTAAAGAAAAATATTTGATTGATACTTGTATTAAATTAATAATTATAATAGGTAGTTTGAGCTGTGTTAGTGCTTTGTAGGTAGTAAGTGAATCACAGGGAGTATATTTAATCCTGTAATACTTTCCATTTGCGAGTATTATATTATTGGATAATGAAATTTCTCTATTATTCTAATTTCTTCTTCTGTCCCTCCTAATTTTTGGAGTTATCAGCATACTGAATCTACTATTTACCCCTGGCTCCACAATGTGTTTTTTACAATAATGCTATTGTGGAGCCTTTTGTAAGGTATCTATTATTAGACAATCCAAACCCATCTCTTGCCGTCCATATCGTTATTCCATGGACGCATCACATCTATCNGGAGTATTATATTATTGGATAATGAAATTTCTCTATTATACTAATTTCTTCTTCTGTCCCTCCTCCCTCCTAATTTTTGGAGTTATCAGCATACTGAATCTATTATTTACCCCTGGCTCCACAATGTGTTTTTAACAATAATGCTATTGTGGAGCCTTTTGTAAGGCATCTATTATTAGACAATCCAAACCCATCTCTTGCCGTCCATATCGTTATTCCATGGACGCATCACATCTATCATCTTCATGCCCTTCACCATCCTCATCAGATCTCCCTTTAATATCCAACTTCAATAACTCGATAGATGTCACATCTCCAGCCTAAAACTCGCGTTTCATTGCCTTCCACAAACAACTATCGCTAGATCTGTAATTCATTATTCACAAGGCCTCCACCCATACCCATCACTAGATCATTAATTCATTATTCACAAGGTGACGATGTCAACCACGAATAATTTCTTGGCCATCACTTGCAATATTACTTTTGACTTTGGGGGCTTGATTTTGATTTGGGTTAAAGTTAATGAATTTATAACTTATGTGTTAGTTATATGATTATAATAAGTAGGTTGTGAGTCCTTGGGTGTGAATTCTATAAATAGTCTCCATTTGGGCAAAAATTTTTGTGTTCGGGCTCCTGACGTAGCTCTACGTGCGGTGTAATTTATTCCTGAGTTATTTTCAGGTTATTTCTGGGTTATTTTCAATAATCCCGAAATAACCCAGAATCGGGTTATTTCGTGATTATTGAAAATAACCCAGAAATAACCTGAAAATAACTCAGGAATAACCTGCACCGCACGTAGAGATACGTCAGGTGTCCGGACAGAAAATGCGCGCCCATTTGGGAGCTTTAGAGCATCAATGAATGAAATAAAATAGTTTCATCCTTTGTTATTATTTGTTCTTTAATTGCCTCTCATTTGTTTTTGGAGTTGCTAACATTCCCAAATAATATGTTTTTTCCTCGGCTAACCATGTTCATGTCATAATCAACCCTATATTATGCATTTTCTCGCATTTTTCTTGGCCCTTATCTCCCACGTGTGGCATGTGATGAAACCTCAATCTTTATCCATACTTGTCCATCGATTAATTAAAAGGTGTAGAGTGTGTCACTTACACATAAAACAGAGAAATTTACATTCACAACACACTATTCTAATGTATTTACATATCTAACCCAAAGTGTAATATCTAAACTTATAACACCTTGTTATGATAAACCTATACATGAAAAGGTGTATTTCAATTATTATCTGTACATTAAAAGGCGTATTTCACTTATTTAGTGGCAGTGATATTTTAACGGTTTCAGTGGTATGCATATAAATATGAATGATTAGGTGTTGAATAGGTAAAAACATGAGAATTGTATGGTATGTATGTAAAAGCCCTTTTAAAATATCACGTGGAAATTTTGATAAGTTGTAAATTTTTGGAAAATGAGCATATTTCAATATGCCAATTATATTTAAATCAAATGATACCTTAAAGTTGGCTGGTGAGTATTGCATTTCGTGAGTTATGATCATGTATTTGATTCTCTTATCTATAAATTTTAATCGAGTGCAATGTATTACTTATTCTCTCCAAAAATGACATGAATATATATATATATATATATATAT
>JXCR01040904.1:15042-72309 GCA_002079205.1 Phalaenopsis hybrid cultivar
AATAATATATATATATATATATATATATATATTATTGGTTAGCTAATTGAGGTAGGAATTCAGAGTTGTGTTTCATTGGTTAGCTAATTTGTTGGTATATATTTATTGTAAATATAAGAAATTAATGTATGGGGTGCAATGAAATCTAGTTTAATCAACCTGCGAACATGTTTTAAGTTTATCACATAGTTCACGGCAACTTAAAATGTAAACATGGGGAAAAAATTTGATTATATGTTTACATAAATTCAATGGTTCTATTTACCCCTTATGGATGCATTTTAAAAATTAGCTTCCATTCATCAAAAAAGTATAACCTTCACCTTTGCACTTTTAAATTTATTGGTAAGTTATGTTAATGGTGATTCTGAATCAACTCATCACAGTCAAATTATAAACAACTATAATATATGTTGCACATACACAAACAAGGGAGTACAAACATGACAAACACGAGACACATCTATTATTGAAAATATAGGACGTAGACACGCCGTCATAATACAAATTATTAAGTGAGTAATAAAAGAGATGTAGTTAATAGCATTACCTTTCAAAAACTAAGATGCCTATAAATAATTCTTTAGTTTTTGACATACAAAATGGAAGCATAATAGCATATATTATTTCTCTGTACTTGATACTGTCCGACACTGCACTGCTCCTTAATTAGGAGTGTTTATACAACATAGCCTACAATGCATACGTATGACAAATTTATTTCAAAACTCTCTAAAGCTTCATTCCTTAATTGTCAAGTCTAATACATGAATAAATGATGAATGCTCATTTAGCCGCCACATTAGAATTCGACATTAAGAGGCTTATTTATCTGATTGTGATAATGTGACCGTTCGATCGTTTTGAATTCTGGGAACATGAGCTTGTCAAGTGAGGCTTCTCTCTCTTTTGAGTGTAGGCTTTTTCATATGGTTTCTGTCATCAAAAATAGCCTACCCACTAAATCTTACAGTTACAATTTACATTTAACTATTAATGTTAACAAAAAAATTTCAGAATATCTTGATTTAAATTTATTGCTGGATTTAAAAGTTAATTTTATTTGTTTAAAATTAGTGTTAAAAAGCTTTTTTTTATTAATTATATTTAATTTTTTTTATTCCTCGCTTTTTGCACATATAATTTAGTGGGATATCTCAAATGCTAGAGAGAGAATTCGATTATTATTTTTGCTAGAAAAATTATGTAAAATAGAATTTATGCTTGATGGCACTGGTTATGAATTGTTGAACATTAGAGCTTTTGTAGTTGTCTAGAGATTATTTAACTTATTCAACATTATACAAAGTTTAAACATGCACAAATAAAGAATGATTGTAAGAGATAAAATGGTTTTGCATGAATAATTAAAAGTAATTAGGTATGACCTAATTAAAATAATTTTACTTGTACATTTTGTAGGTTATAAATGATTTTCTTCTCTATAATTTGATAATTTGATGATATAATGTGATAGATATAAGTTGTGAATGATGAATTAAACGTCATATGTCTGTATTTGAGTTGTCTACGAGGATTACAATATGGTCTATCTATTCACTTTATTTTGACATGTTCCATGTTCAATGTGCATCTGTCTTACCGGCGATAATAATATTAGTTGCGGTGGGCGAAAAAGTTGATACATATTTGCATTTGTGTCTATGCTATGCACAACTTTATTAGTGTATTTTGAGATTTTTTGCAACTGCACATGACAAGATCAACTAGTGTACGCATTTATGTCGATAGTGGGCATCCGATCTTATATAAGATGGCATGCCTCTTTGTTGTTGATAAAAATGGGTGATGAAGTTCACAGGCATTATCAATTTTCTAGGAGATGATACGTGTTGATGTTATTGATGATGATTAGCGACATAGTTGGGGAAAGAATAATTAGACGACAAAGGTTGGAATATCATAATTATGTAATGGTTTTCAAGGGATTATAATTAGGCAATATTATTAGAGAGATTATAATTGATTAATGATGAACATGAGATTATAGCTAGATGAAGGCTGTTGAATATTGTAATCGAGCAACATTGATTGATAGAATGGTATTATCGGGCAACAATGATTAAGATGTTATAGCCGGGCAATGATAATTAGGTGCTTGTAATCAGATGATGGTATTTGAGAGATTGCGGTCTACTAATGGTGGTTAGATGATTGGTTTTCAGGTTATACTGATTAGGGAATTGTAGTCATAAGGTAATGATTAGAAGACCATAGTAGAGTGAAGGTGGTTGGATGATAATGATTTGAAAACGTCGTATTTAGCCAAGGATGGTGAAGCGATTGTAATTAGATAATTGTGGTTAGAAGATTATAATTGTGTGATAGTGATCGGATAATAGTGTTTTTTGACAATGCTCATTGACATGAAATGTTGGATGGAGTTTTAAGGTTCCTTAAATCTCCAACTTCTCTTTAATTATAAGTTAATGTTCAATCCATCTTTTATGTGAAGGATATGCTCTTTTTATAAATTGTCTTGAGTACAAGTATATAGAAATCAAGTTTGGGTGGTCTTTAGTAATTTAGAATTTTTAATTCAAAAACTGCATTTAGATTCCTGATTGATTGAAATGATGAATTATTTGCTCATTTTTTAACATCAAAATTTATGCAGTTCAAAAATATATGGAGTCCTTATAAAAATTAAGATATAAAATTATAATTAAAAAAAATATAACAGCAAGCAACAACTCCAGAGATGTTAACGTGAGCATTCCCTCAAAGCCATGAATCAAATAAATTTTCTTAAATTATAATTTCACCATTCTCTCAAGTTGTCATGTTGATTAATGCAAAAATTAGTTAAAATTTCGCTCTAATTTTGTTAAAATTTCTTAAAATTCAACAAAAAAGTTGTATTGGGCTCCAAAAATAACAAATTTGAGTTTTACAGGTTCATAAAATGGTCCGGAAATCCCTTCCAGCTAGGGAGAAAATATTGCATGCTTATAAAGTATATACTTACAAGAGTAGATGGAGTAGCTACGTCAGATATAAGTGAAATTATGATAACGTGACAACTCCATCCACACTTGTAAGCACGTGCTAACAAAGTATGTAATATTTTCTCCCAACTATGGGTGCCCATTTGTCATTTTGGATGGAGCAATTGAAAGATTAGTACACCAATTGGTTTTGAGACTGAAATTTGGAAAATGGGATCAATCAACATGTTATTAAAATCAAGCTGAATCAAATCAAAATATAATTTTGTTTAATCTGTCCAGTTTGATGCAAAATGATACTTAATTTGTATTATTATACAATGCCTTCATTTCCAACAATACAAACTAGTTATTGAAATTCTTGAGGACATTATAAAACCACTATGAAATTTCAAACACTCAGCTTCTGAAGAAGTTAAATGTATACGAAATAGTTCTAGCACTTAAAACAGTACCTTGACAAAATAAACTAAAGTATTAGAAAAGAGTAGAATGCCAAACTAAATAGATAAATTGCTATTAACACTTTTAATAATTCATCTATTATCATATTCAAGGAAGACAACATGTGCCTTAACTGCTCGGGATATTGGGTTAAAAGATATTTTAAAAACAAAAATTCAAAACAAAAATCAAACTCGGCCGATTTGAAAATATGAGCAAAGAATGCCTTTAGCGTCGAAGAAGGGGAAAGACGTGATCGACGTCAGGCTATCGGCTGCCTTACAAGATTGCGAAGTTAGTTTATAAAAGAGGAATGAAGATTCTTGATGGGAAAGACTACGATAACCTCTCATCTTCAGGTTCTAGGGGTGAATATTATGTGTGAAATCCGCATGTACGACTTGATGGTATTGTGTTTGTATCGGTAATAACACCAAGTCCGCACTTACCCCCTCCACGTGTAATATGTTTTCTGCTCTAGCTGCTTCATTTCCTTCTGATAAAGGCCTCTTCAACACTTTGTACATTGGTCATGCATCAAAGATGAAGCACTTCGAAGTAGGGGATTTGTTGACAAGGCAAGCCGGGTGGTGGGACGAGTGAATAGCATGAGATTTGACAACGATGAATCGAAATATTCATTTAATTTATTAGATGGATATTGTCTACTAGTGCGGTAATGAAAATTGAACATAATCTCAATTTGACAACATTCAAATCTCCATTGTAGTTGAACATATCACAAACTTCTATGGAATAGAGTCATACATATTTATAATGATTAGCTGCCTAAATTGAGTACTCTGAATTAACTATAGTATAATAGGCTTAATCTCAAAGTTGGTTAGCATTATTTTAGTCTTGAAAAAGCCCTAGGATACACTATGCACAATAGACCCTACATATTAATGTAGGGCTTAGGCCTCTATGTCCCGTCTAACTATTATATTAAAATTCACCATAATAATATGATGTTGTTTTCAAGTTTGTCATCTTTCTTCGAGTCTTCTTAAGAGGGGCTTTCAATTTTATAATCTAATTGTCGTGGTGGAGGTTCACCTCCAAAGCAATTCATGCACTATGATGTCACCAATAAAAGAAAAACAATAATAAAAAAAAGTAAATAATAAAAAAATAAATTTAAAAATGATTAGAACTTATTAAAATGAGTATTTGATTTCCATATTTTAGTACATGACCATATTACCTCTCAGTGAAAGATTCGTTGTAGAGAACAATTATCAATGTCTTTTGGATCTTAACATGGACTATTTTTGTTATAGTTATCTTTACCTATGATCCGTCTGTTATTGTATTTTATTCATGACAAGTCCATTCTTAATTTGTTAATTTTGAGTAAAGCTTTTGAACTATTAATTGGTGGCCATAAAAGTACAATCATTAAACTTTAAGACAAATATGCTTTATTATATAAAAATAAAAACTCTAATAGTACCATTTAAAATTAAATCTAAATATCATGACTACATCCAAACTCCAAATAAGTTTGGGTTAATGCTTGAGAAAAAAAACACATAAATTTTATCAAAATTATAGTATAAGCTGGAATAAAGAATTAAAATACACATGAGAAAATTTTGACATAACACCAAGCACGAGTGCATGTAGTCATACTGCCGCTTGTGTTGGGTGAAGTAAAAGTGAGACTGACAGCGATGATCGTGTAGCTTCCACTCCATGACATTTTGGGTTATAGTCAATGCATCCAGGTTCTCATTAAGCTTGGTGATTGATGGGTCAGAATGCTATGTTTGGCAACATTAAAAAGAACCCTCCCCTCGCTGGTGAGCTAATGATGAAACCTAGGGTGCGATCGTTTTTTGTGAGCTAAGAACTCTCCCCTCGTTGGTGACATGGTGAGCTAATTAGGTCATACGACGAGACGAATGCCTTGATCATGAGTTTCCAAGGGTGCGATCGTTTTTTGTCATTCCCCTAAAAAATCACCTCATTAGCACACAAGGTTGTGATCAAGCTAGGGTGACCTAACCCTACAGTGGTCTGGCTGCTTGAAATGTATGATATGAAGTGGTGGATCACTAACCTTACATCAATTGTCTTCTCCTATTGGATACAAAATTTTATGATAACCCTATCCTTAATGACATTTGTGAGGCTCATGGTAGGTAATAATCAGGCCACAATAAAGTAGTGTCAAGCCATCAATGTTTGATTAATGAGTTAGTGGAGAATTAACTATGCTCTCGACCTCTTCAATGGGTCTTGTATTCCACTGACCTGTAGATCCAGTGTGGAAGTAAATTATCTCTTAGTGGTGTGTGGATAAGAAGCTTTCATATTCACCTTTCAAGATGTTTGGGAGGTCATACAATCTATTGATGGTGGTAGGACCAAAAGTGATGGACTTCCCCCAAATGAGGACTCACCCATCCATGGGTTCGTTTAAGTTAGCATAGAACTCGTGTAAGAGTGGGACTAAGGTAGAGGCAACAATGTAACAATATCACATCCAACTTTGACTTCCAACCTCAACTTCCACTCTATCCCCATGTATCTAGAAACACCTTTCATAAATTAACATTTCTTCATTATCAGGTTTAAATAATGTTGGAATGCTTCCAAACTCACAAATCTCTTATTATCAAAGGTGATATCTCTCCTCCTCCTAACTCTAGGTGTCATTAACAAGGAAGAAGGCTAAACCAATAATGGTGATAATTTGTGGTGGGATTCTAAAGAGTTTAAGATGGAGGGAGGAGGAATCAACAAAATAAAGTTCAGATCTCATCTAAAATCATGAAAAAAGTTTTTCTGGCCAACTTCATCTTATGCATCTTTGATGGGTTAGGTGTTTGGTGCACCCATGCTAGGTTGTGAGAATGTGGGAAAAAATGATACAAAAAGAAGTGGATGTCTATTTAATTTTGATAGTATGGTCATACCAAGCTAAGCGTGACCACACCACATGCTACGTTTTATGGCATGGTTAGGCCAAAAACTGTCATAATTATGATGCATGCTCAAGAAGCATGGAATGATTATACAATTTAGGGGCATGAATACACCAGACCTGACATAATTATGCCAAAATGGGCATAGTTATGTGTCGGTCGCTGGAATGTTTCCTCTCTTGAAAATTCTTTGCTTTTGATTTAATTATATATATATATATATATATATATAAATTTTTGTGAAAAAAACATTTTAATTTTTTAAAAAATAACATTTTAATTTTGCAAAATGAGATGAACATGCTGTCATTCATTTAATAGTTTAAATAAACAAGCGCAACACCATGGACAATGCACCAATTCTGAAGAACAGACGCGTTACTAGATAGTGAGACTCGATTAAATAAACTAATGAATTCATGACATCCGTTTGGTCTGTGACACGCCTAAAAGTTACCTACTTTTTCATATATATTTTTTGCTTAATTTTAATGATTTTTAATGATATTACACTTTAAAGAAATATATTTTGCATATTTTTGGTTTCAGGTACAAAAAATGAATTTTTGGAGAAAATAAAGCAAAAGTGGTGCAATTTTGAGTAAAAATGAGCAAGAAAAAAAATTTTGACTTAACACATTTTGATATGTCTTTCTATGTTTAATCTAATTTACATTTCTCACATATTTTTGAATAAAATTACACTTTTAAAAAAAGGTTATTTTCATGCTTATTTTGTAAGTATATCTGTTATGAGTGAAATACAACTGAAACGGTGCGAAACGGAGCCAAACGGAGCAAAACGGTGGAGCTGGTGCAGAGTGGCTTCTGAGGTGCCAAAGCTGGCCCCAGAGGCGCTAAAATCCATAGAACTAGCGCCCAAGGTTCCAGAACTGGCTCAGAATCACCAGAGATGATATAAGACAGATTAAGACGGTTCAGGATGAATGTTGAGCAGATTTGAAGGCTCTAAATAATTCAAATGCCCCATAGAGCGATTCAATGCATCTAGACACTTTGGAAGGCTCTTTAATGAAGGGATATGTTTCTTGAATGAATGGACGTGTCTTTTGGGATTGAAAAAATGTGTCTTTTGGATAGAATTTTGGAGGAAATTTGAATTCTTTTTGAAAGGAGGCAGCCTCTAAGTAAAAGGAGAGGAGTCTAGGGCATGAGTGTGGCTTGAGAGTGAGAGGAAGGCTTTGGAGAAGAGAAGATTTTCTTCTAGGGTTGTAAGAGGAGAGGGAAGGTGAGAGATTTCTTCTTCATTACATTTCTAGGAGAGAATTGAGTGTGATTGTAGAGAGAGAAAATGCTTAAAGGGAACTTCTAGGGATTTTCTTGGGAAGGAGTGTGAGATAAGTTAGGTTTTTTTCTTTCGTTGTTTTGTAAACTTGTTTTTATATATGAAATCAGTGTTTTGTCGTATCCTTCTCATGAATTCTGAATAGTCTTCTATATCATTCTCTCCACAATGAGATTTAATTTTGTGAAGAATTGATTTTATTTTTACCGGTTTTAAATGTCAATAAATTGTGATGATTCAAACTTTGATCTTTAATTGCTTTTCAATTTGACCAATTGAAAGGTTAAAATTTTTTGAGAAACATAAGATCCGAAAGGGCTATGTTTTCTATAACATGGTAAGAGTCACATTCATTTTCATTGGGGAGAATGTAATCCATAGGGTTGAGTGCAAATAAATAGGGAAATATACTTTGTTGGACGCATAATTCGATATTTTAAGTGACAGATTAAAATCCCCAATTTGGTCCAGTTGATTGGAAACTAATGCGAGATTGTTAGCCCTCAGGCGAGGGAGAAGTGGGAGCTATGGAGTGAGAGTCGGTATCCTCCCAACCTAACCACGAAATTAGGGACCAAACTCTGGATCAGTCAATGTTCTTTATGCACTTGACAGAGAGTAAATAATAAGATTGCTCCTTTTTAACACAATAAATTTATATATATAATTTTAAATGATTTTAATTTCTCCACTAATCGTGAACTCAGTATAAAGGGGAATGATATTTTCTTAGATTTAAACTCTTCGTCACAAAACTTTATTCAATCTTAGTAATTTAACTTTAATGTTTAGAAATTAGTTTAGTAAATTTTGTTCTTTTAGTTTCATTTCTGTTAGCATTCATTAAACTCATTTTAACTAGTCTTTCTTACTTTAATTTTTATAATTTGAATATTGTGATTTATGTTATTATCATAAGAATTTTCATCTTCCAAACTAAGACTTGATAGTAGTAGACTAGAATTACCCTAAGGGATTTTTTTACTGTGCTTCTCTGTGGGCTCAATACTGGGGTTTTTAAAGCAAACCCTATATTATGTGAAGCAATACGTGCACTTGCGTAGAACCCATAATATGTGAACTATTTTATATATTTATATAACATTTCAAATTTTCACATTAAATACTTAATATAAATTGGGTCAAGATTTTGACCATATTTTTAGAAGCTAAATTACTGTGTAAGTTTGCGACGGGTCAACTTTTTGGCACTGTTATTGGGGATTTAAATTGATATAAAACATAGAAAAATAGCACACATCAGAGGCGCATCAGTCCGTGAAACTTTTTTATGTTGACTGACAAGTTTCTCTATCTAATATAAAGATTAGATAGAGTTTATATTAATAACATATATATATAATAAGCGATGGAAGAAGGTTGCTCTGCTAGGTTTAGGCGATTCCGGCGTTCCCATGGCTGCTGAGGCAGATTCGACGATGGGGCTCTCGGGTGTCCTCTTCAAGGCTACCTCTTCTCTTTACGTTGGTGAGATCCCCCCTTTTTCGTCCTTTTTGGCATTTTTTTCTGCGATTCTCAGTATTTTGGGGTCTCCTGCGAGTTTTTTATGGATCGTTCCTTTGCGGATGCTCTTAAGGGTAATGGTGGCTCTGTTTCTAGTTCCTCAGGTCTTTTCCCACCTTCGTATCTTCAGGCTTTACATTTTGGTGGTGATTTTAAATATATCCGAAAATTAGGGGAAAAAGATGGGAAACTTGATATGTTTGTATCTGATGCTGAATCTACTGCTCTAGCTTCATCTTTTCGTCATGTATTAGTTGGGAAAATTATCTTTGGATTAC
The DNA here is from genome assembly GCA_002079205.1 of Phalaenopsis hybrid cultivar. Classification (NCBI taxonomy): domain Eukaryota; kingdom Viridiplantae; phylum Streptophyta; class Magnoliopsida; order Asparagales; family Orchidaceae; genus Phalaenopsis; species Phalaenopsis hybrid cultivar. The sequence continues at coordinate 24,497 of JXCR01040904.1, forward strand.
CTAAGTTTGAGGTTGTTAGAAAGGAGTTTGAATCTTTGAATTTAACTGGAATGTGGAAATTTGGCCCTCTTGACGGGAGACACATACTTATCCAATTATCAAATGACGAAGATTATACTCGTTTATTTTCACGTCGAGTTCTTGAATTTGATGGTATTTTTATGAAATTTTTGAAATGGAATATTGAATTTGACCCTAAATCGGAACGTTCTATTATTCCGGTTTGGTTGAAATTCTCTGGCTTAAAACTTCATCTTTTTAATCATAAGGTCCTATGTTCCTTAGCTGTGGCATATGACACACCTTTAAAATTGGATGGTCCCACTTACTTGCTTACAAGGCCTTTTGAGGCTAGAGTTCTAGTAGAACGGGACATCACTTTACCTTTCTCGGATGAAATCTGGATTGGTTCCGAACATAAGGGCTACTGGCAGAAAGTTAAGATCGAAAGACACTCACCTTACTGCACACATTGCCATATGTTTGGCCATATTAATGCCAATTGTTATTGTTTATATCCACATTTAAAACAAAGCGCTGAACGATCTCGTAATGCTCCACAGTCGAATACTGAACACCTAAGGACTGAAATTTCTAAAAATCCTTCCACTCTCTATTCTGACATGAATACACAGATTTTACCATTGCTTGCTACACAGGGTACCAGTAACACTTTTGTTAATGCTAATAGTGAGACTAATGTCCCCACGATTGCTCTACATGATGTTGTTGCCACTGAGGTTAACACTAATATTTTCAATAGTGACATTGTTATTACCACTACTGATTACGTTGCCCTAATGTTGCTTTGGGTATTACTGATAACATTGCTCCTTTAACGGTAACTGATGTCACTTTGGGTAATGATACGAATGTCATCACTTGTGCCAATATTATTAATGATGTTACTTCCGTTGCCAAAACTAATGTTATTCTCATAAATGGGAGTAATTTTCAAGATATGCAGGTCAATAGATTAAATGAGGTTCCTTCTATTGAAGTAAAGTAGGTAATGTTTGCTTATTTTCTGTGGATGATAATGAAATGCCTATTGAAGCTATTTTGAAAGCCACAAATATGTTAGAGGAAGAATGGTTGGTTCAAAAGGCTAGGAAAAAGAAGGGCAAAGGAAGAATGAACTCTTGCATCTTGATAGTGAAAACATTATTCGTGGTGGAATGCATCATTCTGATGGCGAACAATTCAACACCCCTTCTAGATCCTCTAGAAGGGGAAGCTCGAGACACAATGTTTAATATTTTGGTTTGAAATATTAGGGGAGTGGTGGACCCTAGCTCCCTTAATAGACTCAAACATTTATGCAGGGTTCATAAACTTTTTATTTTTGCTCTATTGGAGCCGTTAGTTTCTGTGAATTGAGATATAATTTTTAGAAAATTCTCTAATTACAATCAGTATTATAACAAAAATAATTAAATCTAGATCTTTTGGAAGCCTAAAGTCAATTTGACTATTGTTGAGGATGACGATCAGTTTGTGCTTACGAATTTTAAGATGGATAGCTTTTAAGGGTGGGCCACTTTTGTCTACTCTAGCTCCCTTTTACTTGATAAATTGCTTCTTTGGGATAAATTTGTGCTTATGGGTGAGGGGATTAAGGAGAACTAGTTTGTTGGAGGCGATTTTAATATGATAATGAGACCCTCTGAGAAGAGAGGTGGCAGGGGATGCGACGAATCCCTCATAAATCGGTTTTGTGATAAGATCGTGGATGCTGGGTTGGATGATATGGGTTACTCTGGTTCCCCTTATACTTGGTGTCGCGGCTTTTTATCTCAAAGATTGGATTGTTTTTTTGCTAATCAAAATTTTTTTCAATTACTTCCCCATATCTAAAGTCCAACACTTGAACTCTGCTGCTTATGACCATAGCCCTATCTTACTTACGGTCGCCTTTCTAAAATACTCTCACAAATATAAATTTAAGTTCCTTAATATTTGGGCTTCTCATGATACTTTCTTGAATCTTATTAAACAGGTTTGGATTACTGATAATGTGGGAAATCCTTGGTTCATTTTATGGCAACTTCATAAAAAAGTTGCTTTGCATTTGAGGGATTGGAACTATAATATTTTTAGGAATGTTCACACTAAAGTTCTTGATGCACAGTCTAAGGTTGATTTGCTAGAAGCTGAAGATTGTTGCACTCCTCAATGGGCTAGCGATGTGGCTCAGGCTCATGCTTCCCTTCTTGAAGCTATTGATTTAGAGGAAGGTCTCCTTAAACAAAAAGCTAATGACACTTATTTTGCTTGTGGGGATAGAAACACTTCCTTTTTTTCATGCCTCTATTAAACATAGACATAATTGGAATACTATCCTCAAGATTAAATCATTCGATTGTGATATGCTTACTAATTCTGATGGTATTCATAACAACGCGGTCCAACATTTCACAAACTTATTCCAGCTTCAGGCTTTGGTTTTGCCTGTTGATGGGGATGTCTTCAATGAGGAAAGAGATTATGTCTCATCTCTCTCTCTGTTTGATGTTCCTACTGAAGATGAAGTCCTTGTTGCGCTTAAGAGTATTAATCCTAATAAGGCTCCTGGGGCTGATGGTTTTACATCCGCCTTTTATATTAAATGTTGGGATATCATTAAGAAAGAGGTGATGGATGCCATTTAATGCTACTTTTTAGGGGAAAATCCGGAAAAATATTTCACTTCTTTTTTAATTGTGCTTATCCCTAAAGGCAATGATAAAATCTGTTGGGGTAACTTCCGCCCCATCTCTCTAACTTCTGTCCTCTCCAAGGTGATTAGTAAGATTATTGTTGCTCGGCTTCAACCTCATTTATCCAAAATTATCTCCCCACACCAGTCTTCTTTCGTTCGAGGTAGGGAAATATCAGATAATAACCTCCTTGCTCAAGAAATTATCGAGGATCTTGATAAAAAGTGTAGAGGTGAGAATGTGGTGATTAAGCTTGATATCAAGAAAGGTTTTGATACCATTAACTGGGAATTTATTTTGAGTATTCTTCGGGACAAACTTTTGTTCTATCATCAAAAGATGGCTTGAACTAAATCATTACAGTGTTCTGGTTAATGGAAAATCCTTTGGTTTTTTCCCCTTCTTCAGGGGTGTTAAACAAGGTGACCCTCTCTCACCCATGATTTTCATCATTTCTTTTGATTATCTTTCTCGCCTTATGAATCAATTGCAGTTGTTACACCCTCACACTCAATTTATGCATAAATCTAAGCTGATGGTTAGCCACCTTGCTTACGCTGACGACGTTATCCTCTTTTCCAATGCCAGTAAAATTGCTTTTAAAATTTTGATGCGAACCTTAAATATCTTTCAAAATACTTCTTGATTAACCTTTAACAAGGCTAAATGTCAGCTATATTTTAGCAAGTACGTTAGCACCACCCACACCTCCTGGGCCGCTACCTTCACTGGATGTCAAGTAGCCTACCTTCCTCTAAAATATTTGGGAGTCAATCTTTTGCAGGGTAGAAAGATACAAACTCATATGGATGATGTTGTTGATAAAATTAAGGCGAGGATTAATGACTGGAGAAATACTTTCCTTTGTAATGGGGGTAGACTCACTTTGCTTTAGAGTGTCCTTTACACCCTCCTTCTTTATGCTCTTCAAGTTATGCATCTGAAAAAAAGTACTCAAATTTCTTTAGAGAGGATTTTTAATAAATTCCTTTGGTTTGGTAGCACTCAACGTAAGATTTGGACTATGTGGGATAAAGTTTGCAAACCCAACACTGGAGGTGGTCTGGGTTTTAGGAACCTTAATCACATTACGGAAATCAACATGTGTAAACTTTGGTTCAAACTTTGTTCGGGCACTTCTCTTTGGGCTCGCTTTCTTCACCACAAATATTGTACCTATTCGCACCCTGCTAACGTTGTTCGGAAGGTTGGGGATACTAAAATTTGGAAATCACTACTAAATGTTAGATCTATTAATCAGAATTTCATATTTTGGGATGTTGGCATTGGTAACTTATCCTTCTGGTTTGATCAATGGGGCACGATAGATCTCTCTATCTTCCCACATAATTTGCAGGATAACACGTTGTTGGTTTCTGATTGTTGGAAAGATGGGGCTTAGGATGTTAATAAGATTAGAAATTTGATTGGAGATAATTATGATCACATTCGGAGAATTCCCATAGATGCTACTAAATTGGATAAACCATTATGGAAATTTACTTCAAATGTGTCCATCACTAAATTCTTATATCAAAAGCTTCATGCTTTTTCTCCTCAACAGTGGACTTTTAATCTTTGGAATGCTTTCTTATATCCGTCTATATCGTTCTTTCTCTGGAGATATTACTCATTGTTCTTGCCTTTTGATGATGTACTTAAGTTAAAAGGTTTGCATATGCATTCGAGTTGCTATCTTTGTAAATGCGATGAGGAGACTGCCGCTCATTTTTTCTATGATTGCCAATTTTCTCGGGAAGTTTGGTGCTTGGTTGGGTTGTATTTTGGTATTAATTGGACTTTGAATTCTTATGATCATCGTGAATGTAGGAATTATATCAAAGTTTGGAAGGCTACACCTTTTTATAAAGAAACTTTGGAACCTTTTTCCTTTTGTTATTCTTCAGTTCCTTTAGTCTGCTAGGAACAATCATAAGTACGAGGCTCTCCCTCCTACAGCTGCTCTTACCACTTCATATATAATTGCTTATTTTCTTAAAGCTTCTCGCCTCATTGCATTAAGCTCTAATTCGCCTCAGAGGGGTAGGAAGGCCCTTCTGATACGATGGCAACCCCCCTCAGTTGGTTGGATTAAACTTAATGTGGATGGGAGCTGGACTTTATCTATTGCTGGGATGGGTGGAATTTTTCGTAATTCTTCGGGGAGATGCCTATGTTACTTTGCCTCACCGGTTTGTGCCTCGACACCTTTAAAAGCTGAGTTTTATTCTTTATGGAATGCTTTACACATTGTTGTGACCTTACATCGCCATGCTTTAATTATCGAGACAGATTCTATGGCTATTTTTAGTATTCTAAATAAAAGCACCTTCCCTACCTGGAATGTCATTTGTCTGTTCAACATGATTCAGGGGTTCATTAAAAGGCATAATTTGGTTTTGCAATTTAATTTCATCTATAGGGAATGTAACACTGCTACTGATTGGTTGGCTAAATAAGGTCTCCAACGAATTATTATGGGTGTGGTGCCCCTTCCTCAACTTCAAAATCTTTTAAATGGGGATTTACTTATTGTTCGTTATATCAGAAGATAGAGGGATTTTATATTTCTCTCTGTTAATTTCTGCTCCATTTTTTATTGGTTCTTTTTACTGTTTAATTGTTCGATCTATCATGATTTATTCTGAGTTAAATTTTGGTAGCCTTTTTCACCCCGTTTTGTCTTCGAATTTGGACTGTGAGGCTGGTTTTCATGTTTTATCTTGCTTGGCTTGCTCTTTTTGGATGCCTGGGATCTCATTTATGTTTATTGGAGTTGGTAACTATACCATGAGATGTATGGAGCTGCTGTCTTTTATTTTCGGACATCTGGGAACTGCTTGGAGCGGTAGGGATGGTTTCCTCTTGGCAATGAAAAATTTATGCAGAAGTTTTGCGGATTTCCTCACTACTTGCAGGTTTTGGCTTTTATAATTGCGGTCTTCACTGGATCTACAAGCCGTCAGTTTGACCCTGCTCCTCGATACCACTATTATTATGGGATTTTATGTACACTGTTATTTTGGGACTTTATGTACGTGTAATTTTTTTGGTATACTTTTTCTTTTCGTATACGTTTTGAATGATTACATGTACCTTTGGTTTGTTTTTTTTTTTGTGTTGCATTGTACTGCGGAGAGCGGAACCCCTAGACGTTTGTTGTATTTTTTTTTTGTTTTTAGATGGGGATCAACTTTCCCTCCCTAACTATGTAATTTTATTTTTAATTAACGCGTAAGGAGCCACGAGCTGCTCTTTAATTAAAAAAAAAGATAGGGTTTATATTACCTGGGCTCTTAACACTCCCTATAGATGCAAACCCATACAGTTAAGTACATCTCAAATGACCAAAGTCACTTACAAAAATTATCAGTTTAGATCAGAGGTGTTTGTCTTCAAGAATCTTAAAGTTTAGGGTTTCAAAGTTGGACTTGGAAAATTAAAGCGAGAATGGACCAAAATAAAAATAATTTATTTTAGGAATCCAAAGGAAAAAAAGTAGGGGATGTCAAGAACCATGAGGAGAACCTCAACGACTTCCCAAACTATCATTTTATGTGGCTTTATATTTTGAGGAGAAGATATATATTTTGATGTTTCATCTTGTCAATTTTATCATTTAGGGCTTACATCTGCATGACACTGTCATACAAATTGCCTGGAAGATTGGGAGGTTTATGTCGTAACAAGTGACAACCTCAGAGTCTAAAGCGAGTTAGGGCTTAGATCGCACAACATGGTTGGCAAATTCCTAAAGATAAATTGAGGATTTACTTCGTGCTAGACGAGCTACCTCTAAATCCTATGACTTGTTGTTTAATTCTAAGAAATGTTTAGCTGATATAGATCAGTTTTGGTGTTGTAGATCGTCATCCTCCATCTGATTTAGCTTTCTCCAAGATCTTTATTGATAGCTGCTTCAGGTTTAGTATTTTATGTCTTATGTTTTTCTTTCAATTATTGTTAATCCAATTAATTAAAAGGTATGTGTTTAGGTTTTGCAGTGATCCACCCTAGGTAAACCGACAGCTTTTTTCTATTCTAAAGGTCTTGAAATTATAAAAACAAAAGTTAAAGGACAGTAAAAGAAATACTGTAGTAAAGAAAATTATTGTAAATATATAAATGAACGTACCTGGGCCTCTGCTACTACAACATGGTTAATATCATAAAGCATGATGTAGTTGCATGAATTTTAAGTAAATCATGAGAAAAAGATAATGAGAAAAGCACAGAAACCCAATAAGTGGAAAACTAATTGTAGGAAAGCACGAGCAAGAAAAATAAAACTGGTACCCACATATGAAAGATCAGGCTAAATGTAAGACTTTGTAAAGTTGGGGGCTCAGAGCTGGGCTGTGTGTTTCCAACTTTGGACGGAATTTATCGGTCAAACAATCTCATTAGAGCATACTTTAGCCTAACAAAGAGGATTAACTAATGGAACATAACTATGTATTTAAAACTCTTTTACTTTTTCATGCATATAATACTTTGTTTAGCAGTCAAAAGCAGTGAGATTTTGAGAACATCATGTTTTAAATATATTTGAAAGATTTAGATTGCCCACGAGTTAATCATGCTGATTAGACTGAAAATGCTAACAACTTAAGAGTGAAAGAGGTAAACTCTTACCAAGTGTTGGTGAACAGCATCATCGGTCCTATCCCCTTTCCTGAAGGATCCTTAGGGTATGAGATGCTATTCTCAAATCCCACTTTGTATCCCTCGTTTATCACACATAAGCAATGTCGTCATCGCCCTTACTGCCTGAATCTCAGACTTACACCAGTCTAATGATCCATAATTGGCCATACCAAATATCCCCAGTTTCTTAAAAGAGCTTAAACACTTTATCCAAATCCCATACCCATTGGGTTATTCATAAAGGATAAGTAGTGTCGGGGTATTTCTATTGAGTTGTGAGTTATCGGGTCCCGAGCCAAAACTTGGTGGGTTCATAAGAATTTCATGTCAATTTCATTATATTTTGAAGAAAATCTTTTCAATGAATCGTAGCAGACTCATAAGTCCTTTAGAGTTTCCAAAATCTTTTATAGAGTGTCTATAAAACATTCTAAACAAACTTACAATCTCTTAGATCACTTTAATTTCATTCTGGTCTTGCTAGATTGTTATTTAAATCATCCAAGTTGAATTAATGTCTTTAATTTGTGCTAAGTATTCATCTTAATTAACCCATGAGTAGGCCAGGGGTTACCTTTCTTATTATGCTTCAGGGTTTTGAAACATAATAGAATGAGTTATGCCCAAGGGTGAGCCCAATCATTTAAGTGAGCTGGTAGTATTTAAGATGAGTTATGCCCTTTCTTTTCTAATCTCTTTATATAACTTTAGATCAATCCTAGCTCACTACCGAGCTCTTAGTTCTCTTATGGGTGTTTTTGTAATTTTAAAAAGTTAATTGAAATAGATTTGATTCTTATTGAACAATTGACTTAGGCTTAACCATTGATTTGGGGCTTCAAATTAAGTAATTATTGTCTTGCTATCTCATGCCCCATCACATTGGAATCATCCAATGTACTTATCTTCCAAATTATAAAAATTCAATTGATTGCAATTTTATTCTTTAGTAAGGAATGGTGTGAATTGATTTCTACCTCTGATCCCTTTATGTTTCAATCATCCTAGGGGATCAACTATGATCAATATTGCCCTTTTACCCTCTAATTTGACCTAAAATTTTAAGTAAGGGTCTGTTTGGGGCCGCTTTTTTTGAGCCTTGAAGATCTTGGCCTCAACAATAGGATGAACATTAAGGAAATGGTTGATAGAAATTTTAGTTACAAGCTTCAACATTTCGGTTTGGAATTGAAATTTTAGTTTATAAGGCTTCAACATTTGGGTTTGAAATTGAAATTTTAGTCTATAAGGCTGAATCATACATTTTGTTTAGTTTGATAAAAAAAAGAGCTATTGTGTGTGGACATGCTAACATGAAATAATGGATGTGACGCGAATCTTGAATTACAGAACACAAATTGAGACTTTAAGATGAGAAAATGGTCCTATTGCTATACAATATAACTAATTTTTATCCCACAAAATTAGTTGGACATCGAAGTGAAATTCTGCTTCAGAAATATCAAAACTATCGCTATCACAGTTCTGTTTTAAATAGTTTTACCAAATAGGGGCAACATAATCATTTTTCCAGAAACAACTGTTCCAAAGCTATTTCCACACAGCTGCACCAAACAGACAGCCAACTTCCCTGCAACAGCTTTCCCATAGCAGCTTCCTTGGGCAGCACAACTGCAACTGAAAAGCTGAGAAGCTACAGCTGCGCCAAACAGAGCCTAAGGCTCAAAACTTCATAATTACCATTATACCCCTAGGGCTTTTTACCTCATAACTCTTTCAATTTGACTCAAATAACTTTGAAACTTTGTTAGATTGCCACTCATTGGTTAATTAAGACACTAAAGAAGACTTTGTATTTTTCTGTTTTTTATTTTATTTTCTGGAATTATTTTAACGCAAAAATAAATATTTTCAAATTTAATTCATTTACTTAATTAAAACATATCCTCTGTCCTAAGAAAATTGTTGTAGGTTTACATGGATCAGAGGACCACTCAAGCCAATTTTTATGATGTTTTGAATTATATTTTAATTAATGTAGTTTTTTTAAACAAAAATACTTATTTACTTATAAAATATATTTATGCATTAAAAATAATTTTTATGGCTTTACAATTTTTACAGAGGCTTCCTAGGGTCATTTTCTTCAATTTTGGTTATTTTGGTGATATTTTTCAATTATTTTGTATTTTTCTTATTTTTTGTAGTTTTCTTAGTTTTAAAATAGAAAAATATATTTTAAATTTTTTAAATTTGATTTTTATTTTTTCTAAGTTTCTCTGACCACAGTAAACTTACCAAACCAATTTTTGTAATTTTTTTATATTTTATTTTTTAGAATTATTTTTAGCAAAATAAGGGTGGTTTACTTTGAAAATTATAGTTTCCAATGTTAAAGGTGTCCTCTCATTTTGGAAAAATCAAAGAACATCCCTAAACATGTGAGGAATGAACCTACAGATTTCATATTTTTGTGATTAATATTTAATTACTTATAATTAAAACAAATTTTAGAATATTTAATTAATTTAAAAAAAAATATTAAGAATTTTTTTTTTAATTTTTAGTCCAGATTAAGGAGAAACTTTCTGCTCTTATTGCTGGGGACGAGCAAGCTGAACCCTCCAGGTTGAATCCTCTGCAACTTCTCAATGCCTTCTGACACGAGAAGAAGTCTTCCGTTAATGGGTTAATATATGTAGATGTCGTGGTGAACGATTAAACCCTAGCACGTGGAGAAAGGGTTCTCCTATGTTCACTAAGCATAAAAGTATTTTTATGTTATTTTTAGCATTTTCCTATACTAAATTATGAATTTTTAAAGTTTATGTAATTAATTTAAATCAGAAATAATCCTAATTATTTACTTATCCACACGGTGTTGACTGGATCCTTGACATCTTTGAAAGCACATGTGGCATGCTCCCATTCGCGAGACTTCACGCTCACCTGCCACACGACCCACGGTTCCTGCATCGTCCCCTCTTCCGATTGCATCCGATCCATCCATCTGATACAAGCGAAAACTGAAGGCATCCTTTCATCGTCCTCGATAGACTTAACCTAAGAACCGCTCATTTTCAAACCTTACGATCTCGCTCGATTCTTAAAGAAATTACATGGGGTTTGTTCCTATAGCTTCATCTAGGTGAAACGACCCTATCTATAAGGTTACATGCATATGAAATTAAGATCTACTTCACAATTGATGAAATAGAGAGAAAATTGGAAAATTTCAAGTTGTACCTTGGTTCGAGAGGCGTGACCTCAATCAGATGGTTGTAGAGGCTTTGTTGGAGTCCCACAAACGTCCCTCAAGTGTCAATTTGATTTGTGGTTGGGTATCTGTAGGAGCTCGATCAGAGGGTGGTGTGGCCTTGGTCAAGGTCTAGTGCAGAGGGCTCAGGATGATGGGGCTTGGATGGGGAATGATGTTTAGGAATATGGGGAAGCTTTTGGGCAGCTCAATTTAGATTTTGGAGGTGATTTGTTCCAAGGATGGAAATTGCCCTGCATTTCAGTAGCTAAATTGAGCTTGGGTGGTAGAAATCAACGACTAAGGAGAGTGGGCTTAGGCTTAGGGTCACTGTGGGAAGCTTTGGTAACAAATTGGGGGAAGTTTGCTCAACAAAATTTCATCTCCATTTTCAGGCTGTGGTGGGTGCTGATTTTATAGAGAGAGCCATGACTTCCATCAGGGCAAGCCATGGTGGCCAAGGGGCCGCTTAAGTAGAGGGAGGAAGAGCTCTGATAGCCAATGACAGTGGGCCAACTTAAGGAGTCCCAATTTTGGGTTTAATCCCTGGGAAGGCTCTCGGGCTTGGTGTTTTCCAGTGGCTGGGTGACTGGTCGACTAAGGCAAGGTCACCTTTGAGCTCAGGGAGGCTAGAGAGGTTGAGTGGTCAGCTCAATTTTGTTCCAAGGAGGCTTCAAGGGCGAATGCCAAGGAAGAAATGAGGTTTTGGAAAATTGTTTTAGTTGTGTTTAACCCCTTGGTCCAATGGCTAGGTTTGGTCTTAAAGTGGTTTAGGTTGATTTCTTGACTCACAAGAAGGTTTAGGTGAGTTTTGGTGGCTGGTTTGGGCATGGGGCAAGGGTTTAAATGTTTCATGAAAGGGGAAAAATCCAAGTGAAGAAGGAAGAGGGAAGAGTCACCTCCACTTGCCAAATTTGGTTAGTTTGACCTCTTGATGTCCATGGAAGGCTCCATGAGGCATGTCATGCCATGTATGAGGCCATAAGGGTGTTTCATGCAAAAGGAAATTAATGTTTTATGANCATTGTAAAGGGAAATGATGTTTTCTTAAATTTGAACTCTTCATCGCAAAACTTTATTTAATCTTAGTAAATTTAACTTTAATGTTTAATAAATTTTATTCTTTTAGTTACATTTTTGTTAGCATTCATTAAACTCATTTTAACTTGTCTTTCTTACTTTAATTTTTATAATTTGAATATTGTGATTTATGTTATTATCATAAGAATTTTCATCTTCCAAACTAAGACTTGATAGTAGTAGACTAGAATTGCCCTAAGGGATTTCTTATTATGCTTCTCTGTGGGATTGATACTGAGGTTTTTAAAGAAAACCCTATATTACTTGAAGCAATACGGGCACTTGCGTAGAACCCATAATATGTGAACTATTTTATATATTTTATATAACATTTCAATTTTTCAAATTAAATACTTAATATAAATTGGGTCAAGATTTTGACCATATTTTTAGAAGCTAAATTACTGTGTAAGTTTGCGACGGGTCAAGTTTTTGGCACTATTATTGGGGATTTAAATTGACATAAAACATGTAAAAAAAATAGCACACACCAGGGGCGCATCAGTCTGTGAAACATTTTTATGTTGACCGACAAGTTCCCCTATCTAATATAAAGATTAGATAGGGTTTATATTACATGGGCTCCTAAAACTCCCTATAGATGCAAACCCATACAATTAATTACATCTCAAACGACAAAAGTCACTTACAAAAATTATCGGTTTAGATCAGAGGTATTTGTCTTCAAGAATCTCAAAGTTTAGGGTTTCAAGGTTGGACTTGGAAAATTAAGTGAGAATGGACCAAAATAAGAACAAATTATTTTAGGAATCCAAAGGAAGAAAAGTAGGGGATATCACGGATCCTGAGGAGAACCTCAGCGACTTCCCAAACTATCATATTATGTGGTTTTATATTTTGATGTTTCATCCTGCCAATTTTATCATTTAGGGCTTACATCTGCATGACACGATCATACAAATTTCCTGGAAGATTGGGAGGTTTATGTCATAACAAGTGACAACCTTAGAGTCTAAAGTGAGTTAGGGCTTAGATCGCACAACATGATTGGCAAATTCTTAAAGATAAATTGAGGATTTACTTCGTGCTAGATGAGCTACCTCTAATTCCTATGACTTGTTTAATTCTAAGAAATTTTTAGCTGATATAGATCAGTTTTGGTGTTTTAGATCGTCATCCTCCATCTGCTTTAGCTTGCTCCAAGCTCTTTAATGATAGCTGCTTCAGGTTTAGTATTTTATGTCTTATGTTTTTCTTTCAATTATTGTTAATCCAAGTAATTAAAAGGTATGTGTTTAGGTTTTGTAGTGATCCACCCTAGGTAAACCAACTACTTTTTTCTATTCTAAAGGTCTTGAAATTATAAAAAACAAAAGTTAAAGGACAATAAAAGAAATACTGTAGTAAAGAAAATTATTGTAAATATACAAATGAACGTACCTAGGCCTCTGCTACTACAGCATGGTTAATATCATAAAGCATGATATAGTTTCATGAATTTTAAGTAAATCATGAGAAAAAGATAATGAGAAAAGCATGGAAACTAAATAAGTGGAAAACTAATTATAGGAAAGCACGAGCAAGAAAAATAAAATCGGTAGCCACATATGAAAGATCATGCTAAATGTAAGACTTTGTAAAGTTGGGGCCTCAGAGCTGGGCTGTGTGTTTCTAACTTTGGACCGAATCTATCGGTCAAACAATCTCAGGAGAGCATGCTCTAGCCTAACCAAGAGGATTAACTAGTGAACATATTTCTGTATTTAAAACTCTTTTACTTTTTCATGCATATAATACTTTGTTTAACAGTCAAAAGCAGTGATATTTTGAGAACATCATGTTTTAAATATATTTGGAAGATTTAGATTGCCCACGAGTTAATCATGCTGATCAGACTGAAAATACTGACAAACTAAGAGTGTAAGAGGTAAATTCTTACCAAGTGTTGGTAAACCACATCATCGGTCCTATCCCCTTTCCTGAAGGATCCTTAGGGTATGAGATGCTATTCTCAAATCCCACTTCATATCCCTCGTTTATCACACATAAGCAATGTCGTCATAGACCTTACCACTTGAATCTCAGACTTACACCAGTCTGATGATCCATAATTGTCCATACCAAATATCTCCAGTTGCTCAAAAGTGTTTAGACACTTTATCGAAATCCCATACCCATTGGGTTATTCATAAAGGATAAGTAGTGTCGGGGTATTTCTATTGAGTTGTGAGTTATCGGGTCACGAGCCAAAACTTGGTGCGTCATAAGAATTTCATGTCAATTTCATTATATTTTGAAGAAAATCTTTTCAACGAATCATAGCAGACTCATAAGTCCTCTAGAGTATCCAAAATCTTCTATAGAGTGTCTAGAAAACATGCTAAATAAACTTACAATCTCTTAGATTGCTTTAATTTCATTCCGGTCTTGCTAGACTGTTATTTAAGTCATCCAAGTTGAATTAATGTCTTTAATTTGTGCTAAGTATTCATCTTAATTAACCCATGAGTATGCCAGGTGTTATCTGTCTTATTATGTTTCAGGGTTTTGAATGGGTGGTCACCCCAAGGGTGAGCCAAATCATTTAAGTGAGCTGGTAGTGTTTAAGATAAGTTATGCTCTTTCTTTTCTAATCTCTTTATATAAATTTAAATCAATCCTAGCTCACTACCGAGCTCTTAGTTCTCTTATGGGTGTATTTGTAATTTTAAAAAGTTAAGTGAAATAGATTTGATTCTTATTGAACAATTGACTTAGGCTTAACCATTGATTTGGGGCTTCAAATTAAGTAATTATTGTCTTGCTATCTAATGCCCCATCACATTAGAATCATCCAATGTACTTATCTTCCAAACTATAAAAATCAATTGATTGCAATTTTATTCTTTAGTAATGAATGTTGTGAATTGATTTCTACCTCTGATCCCTTTATGTTTCAATTATCCTAAGGGATCAACTATGATCAATATTACCCTTTTACCCTCTGATTTGACCTAAAATTTTAATTAAGGGTCTGTTTGGGGCCGCACCCAAACCACAAACATTCCATGTTTTTTTCCCGACTTTGCGGCCACACGACGCGAAAGCAGGTGAAAAGCGGGCCACGGGATCAACACCGCGACCCTAAATTTCTCCTCTCTAATAATCCAAATTGCCCCCGCTTCGTTTCTGCCCTAGCGTTCATTGCTGAGCCATCTCGCCATCGCCTCACTTGGTGATCCCAACCGCACGACCCTTGCTTCTTCTTCCCCGACCAACAACGAACCAAAAAGCAGGAGGTACGTAATTGCAAACCCATCTTCTTCCCTTGTTTTCAATCTCTCCACTTCAGGAACCAGGAGGTTTCACCATGCTTAATTCCCTTCAGGTACGTAATCACAATCCAGGAAGCAGGAAGTTTCACCATGCTTAATTCCCTCTGCCATTCTTTTTTCTCACCTCTCCACTTCTCTCCTCTCTCCGTGTCGTTGGTACTACCCAAAATCATTCTGTTTTCCTTCTTGAATCTCTTGCATTGCTTTATCTGAACCTATGTTTTACCTTCTTCTTAAGTTCCAATCATTAATTTATGTCATGTGGAGATTCAAGAATTGCCAGGCTTCATATCATGTAAAGTGTGGTCATTTAAATTGCCAAATATCGTGTAAGAAGTGAAGGCCTGCAGAACTGCTTAATAGAATTGTATACAGTAAAGCATGAAGATGAAAAAGAGATAAGGCTGCTAGTTGTCCTGTTTAATATTCATTTACCTGGCCAATGCGGTAAGAGAGATGATTACAAATATATGGGATAGGAAGAAGACTCAAGACAGTCAGTGATGTTAAGATTTCAGTAACAATTTTACTTCTTTCTGTTGGAAGATGAAATTATTATACATGTGTGTAACAATTAGGGAGAGGTGATGCATTGTTTATGTTGGTGGCCTTGAAGATCTTGGCCTTAGCAATAGGATGAACATTAAGGAAATGGTTGATAGAAATTTTAGTTACAAGCTTCAACATTTGGGTTTGGAATTGAAATTTTAGTTTATAAGGCTTCAACATTTGGGTTTGGAATTGAAATTTTAGTCTATAAGGCTGAATCATACATTATGTTTAGTTTGATAAAAAAAAAGAGCTATTGTGTGTGGACATGCTAACATGAAATAATGGATGTGATGTGAATCTTGAATTACAGAACACAATTGAGACTTTAAGATGAGAAAGTGGTCCTATTGCTGTACAATATAATTAATTTTTGTCCCACAAAATTAGTTGGGCATCGAAGTGAAATTCTGCTTCAGAAATATCAAAACTATCGCTATCACAGTTCTGTTTTAAACAATTTTACCAAACAGGGGCAGCATAGTCCCAGAAACAACTGTCCCAAAGCTACTTTCACACAGCTGCACCAAACAGACAGCCAACTTCCCTGCAACAGCTTTCCCATAGCAGCTTCCTGGGGCAGCACAACTGTAGCTGAAATGTTGAGAAGCTACAGCTGTGCCAAATAGAGCCTAAGGCTCAAAACTTCATGATTACTCTTGTACCCCTAGGTCTTTTTACCTCATAACTCTTTCAATTTGACTCAAATAACTTTCAAACTTTATTAGATTGCCACTCATTGGTTAATTAAGACACAAAAGAAGACTTTGTATTTTTATATTTTTTATTTTATTTTCTGGAATTATTTTAACGCAAAAATAAATACTTTCAAATTTAATTCATTTACTTAATTAAAACATATCCTCTGTCCTAAGAAAATTGTTGTAGGTTTACATGGATCAGAGGACCACTCAAGCCAATTTTTATGATGTTTTGAATTATATTTTAATTAGTATAATTTTTGTAAGCAAAAATACTTATTTACTTATAAAATGCATTTTTGCATTAAAAATAATTTTTTATGGCTTTACAATTTTTACAGAGTTTGGTTATTTTGGTGATATTTTTCAGTTATTTTGTCTTTTTCTTATTTTTTGTAGTTTTCTTAATTTTAAAATAGAAAATATTTTTAAAATTTTTTAAATTTGATTTTTATTTTTTCTAAGTTTCTCTGACCACAATAAACTTACCAAACCAATTTTTGTAATTTTTTTATATTTTAATTTTTAGAATTATTTTTAGCAAAATAAGGGTAGTTTACTTTGAAAATTTGGGTTTCCAATGTTAAAGGTGTCCTCTCAATTTGGAAAAATCAAAGAACATCCCTAAACATGTGAGGAATGAACCTACAAATTTCATATTTTTGTGATTAATATTTAATTACTTATATATAAAAAAAGTTTTATTTTATTTAATTTAAAATAATATTAAGAAAATTTTTTTGATTTTTAGTCCACATTAAGGAGAAACTTTCTGCTCTTATTGTTGGGGATAAGCAAGTTGAACCCTCCAGGTTGAATCCCCTGCAGCTTCTCAATGCCATCCGACACGAGAAGAAGTCTTCCGTTAATGGGTTAATGTATGTAGATGTCGTGGTGAACGGTTAAATCCTAGCATGCGGAGAAAGGGTTCTCCTCTGTTCATTAAGCATAAAGGTTTTTTTATGTTATTTTTAGCATTTTCCTATACCAAGTTATGAATTTTTAAAGTTTATGTAATTAATTTAAATCAGAAATACCCCAAATTATTTACTTATCCACGCGGTGCTGAGTGGATCCTTGACATCTTCGAAAGGACATGTGGCATGCTCCCATTCGCGGGACTTCACGCTTAGCTGCCACACGGCCCACGGTTCCTGCATCGTCCCCTCTTCCGATTGCATCCGATCCATCCATTTGATACAAGCGAAAACGGAAGGCATCCTTTCATCGTCCTCAATAGACTCAGCCTGAGAACTGCTCATTTTCAAACCTTAAGATCTCGCTCGATTCCTTACAAGATTACATGGGGTTTGTTTCTATAGCTTCATCTAGGTGAAACGACCCCATCTATAAGGTTACATGCATATGAAATTAAGATCTACTTCACAATTGATGAAACATAGAGAAAATTGGAAAATTTCAAGATATACCTTGGTTCGAGAGGCTTGGCCTCAATCGGATGGTTGTAGAGGCTTTGTTGGAGTCCCATGAACGTCGCTCAAGTGTCAATTTGATTTGTGGTTGGGTCTGTGTAGGAGCTCGATCAGAGGGTGGTGTGGCCTTGGTCAAGGTCTGGTGCAGAGGGCTCAGGATGATGGGGCTTGGATGGGGAATGATGTTTAAGAATATGGGGAAGCTTTTGGGCAGCTCAATTTAGATTTTGGAAGTGATTTGTTCCAAGGCTAGAAATAGCCCTGCATTTCAGTAGCTAAATTGAGCTTGTGTGGTGGAAATCAACGGCCGAGGAGAGTGGGCTTAGGCGTAGGGTTACTGTGGGAAGCTTTGGTACAAATTGGGGGGAGTTTGCTCAACAAAATTTCATCTCCATTTTCAGGCTGTGGTGGGTGCTGATTTTATCGAGAGAGTCATGGCTACCATCAGGGCAAGCCATGGTGGCCAAGGGCCGCTTAAGTGGAGGGAGGAAGAGCTTTGATATCCAATGACAGTGGGCCAGCTCAGGGAGTCCCAATTTTGGGTTTAACCCCTGGGAAGGCTCTCGGGCTTGGTGTTTTCTGGTGGCTGGGTGAATGGTCCACCAAGTCAAGGTTACCTTTGAGCTCAGGGAGGCTAGGGAGGTTGAGTGGTCAGCTCAATTTTGTTCCAAGGAGGCTTCAAGGGGGAATACTAAGGAAGAAATGAGGTTTTGGAAAATTAGTTTAGGTTGTGTTTAACCCCTTGGTCCAATGGCTAGGTTTGGTTTTAAAGTGGTTTAGGTTGATTTCTTGACTCACAAGAAGGTTTAGGTGAGTTTTGGTGGCTGGTTTAAGCATGGGGCAAGAGTTTAAATGTTTCGTGAAAGGGGAAAAATCTAAGTGAAGGAGGAAGAGGGAAGAGTCACCTCCACTTGCCAAATTTGGTTAGTTTGACCTCTTGATGTCCATGGAAGGCTCCATGAGGCATGTCATGCCATGTATGAGGCCATAAGGGTGTTTCATGCAAAAGGAAATTAAGGTTTTATGAATTTTAAATGAAAATGTCAACATGCCCCATTTGGATAAAATTTCATGCACATGTATGGTATACTTGGTATGATGCCATGATAAAATGATTTTGATTAACATGGGGTGATGCAGAAGAGATTTTGTCATGTGGGCTTCAATTGGGCCTCTTAAAATTAATGTCATGGGCTTTTAAAGTATACATGATGAATTTTATTTTGAAATTAACCATGGGTTAATCAAATTGGGGTTAGATTTGATCTCAATTGGTCTTAGACAAGATGAAATTTAGTGTGGATATGAAATTGAATAAATTTGAAATGAATTTTGTGGAAATTAGGGGTGACTTGGGAATTTCAGAAACTTAGGGATAATTTAGGAATTTGATAACTTTTGGTAAAGTTGGATACAATTACGGTCATTGGGTGACTATAATAGGTTTTGGTGAAATTTTGAGTGAAATTAGGGATTTTGGCAATTTTTTGGCACCGGAGGCGTTTTGGTAATTTTGTGGAGGTGTAGAGGTATTTTAGTAATTTTGAGGATTTTAGGGTGAATTTGGGCAAATTTGAGGATTTTAGGGTTTCAGGGGTATTTTGGTAATTTTTTTGGAACTTTGGGGGTTGGAGGCCAAGGTAAGATATTTACGTGGAATTGGAGGTCATTGAACATACCAATCACGATTTTACCCCTTGGATGCCATGAAACCATTGGGCAAGCCCATTTTGTATCCTCCATGCCTTGGTCCTAGTTATCCTAGCCAAGGGTTACGAGCTTGAGGACCACACACACGAGTTTCCATAAGGGTGGGGAACCAGGTTAAGTGTAGGTGATTTTAGGGTTTTAGTTTGTGAGTGAATTGTGGTGAGGTGTGTGTGTAAGCCTAACTAAGACCAAGCCACTCAGGGCTAACACTAAGGCTTGCCAGTTCTGTGGGGACTCTTCCTGAGCTCCCTCAAGGGCTAACCCTAAGGCCTGCTAGTCCTGTGGGGACTTTTTCTAAGCTCTCTAACGCTGGTTTCATCCCAATAGGTGCTTGATCCACCTTAAAATTACTTATTTTTAGTGCATATTTTTTTATCGTTTTATGTATATTTTTAGTGATATTGCACTTTAAAAGAAGATATTTTGTATGTTTTTGGTTTCAGGTATATGGAATGGACATTTAGAGAAAATGAGAGAAAAATGAACAAAAATGGTGCAATGCATATGGCGCCATAGGCCACCCTTTGGCGCAATAGAGCCACAAACGGGTGCAGTGGATGCTATAGTGCTCAGACTGGCGCTATTGTGCCAGTAACTTCCCTTCTAGAAGATCCATTGAATTTGGCCAAATTTTAAAGGGGTGTTTAAAGCAACCCTTTGCATTTATGTTTAAGTTTTTGTTTCTAATACTTGGATTTCAATACAAACTTGGTGTTTTGGTTTTATTCTCCATGAATTCTGAGTAGTTCCCTTTCTTTCTCCTTGCTCTTGGGAATTAATCTTGTGGGATGAGAATGATTTAAAAATTTCTTTTTACTTTTAAAAATTTCTTTTTACTTTTAAAAATTGTGATGATATTTTCACTAATTCTTCATTGTCTTTACAAATTGGCCACTTGTGAGGTTAAAATCCGTTGAGAAACATAATGACCTGGGAGGGCTATGATTTTACCCAACTAGTGAGTGTCACACTTCATTATAGGCAGAGCCGTTGAGATCACCTAAGGGGGAATTCAAATAGATAGGAAGACAAGTTTTGGTGGGCATATAATTGATGTTTCTAGGGTGACATACTAGGTTCTTTTTCCAGTTTGGTTTAGAGTTTGGATTGTAAGGGTCCCTAATAGGTCCTACAGAGAGGCTACAGTGGTAATCTGGAGGTGAGAAGCCAAAATATGCTCAACCCTACTACACAAGCTGGTGAAAAACTCTAAATTAGCCAATGTTCTTTGCTAGCAATGAGAGGGAGTAAAGAATATGAATGCTTCTATTTGTTACAATAGATCATCATATTTTTAGTCATTCAAATCCTACATAGATTAGGGAAAGATCTTTTCATAATATTCAAATTCATTAGAATTACATTTATTAAATTGTTAATTATAATTGTTTCTATCTGCTTTAATTTAGTCTTAATTGTTGTGATCATTTCATTTTTATTTAATCTGTAATTTAAATAGAATTTGCTTATAAGTTTTGCAAGCCAACTTAAAAAAGTCCAACTATCCTCGTGGGATTAATACTGGGATTTTTAAAGAAAATCTTATATTATTTGGAACGATATGTATGCTTGCGTAGTACCTCTAGTGTGAAGTTTTATTATTTATTTTTCATATCATTTCATTTATTCACACTAGTTGTTGAATATAATTTGGGTCAAGTTTTTTGCAATACTTTGGAGATTAAAATTACACGTAATTGTGGGTTGGGTTGGTGCTAGAGGTCAAAACCATACATGTGGAACTCCAAGAAAAGTAAAGAGGTATTTAGAGTTCATAAGGGGTAGGGTTACATCAGCAGTCCTCTAGGATAGTCAATAGCAAAGTCCTTTAGCTAGATCCTAAGCTTCTAAGGAAGAAAGACTAGACATTAACAAAAGTGATGTCAACATTATGCTGGTATGAAACACCAGGTTTTGTTATGATTTGCTTCTTTGGCCCCTTTTGAGTTGTACTAACCCTAATTATACACATAACTAGGTTCAAACATCCAGAAAGCACTCCTAACCTACATAAAAAAGTAACTCAAATAAAATTTGAAGTAATGTGTGATACAAAAACATAAAAATAAATTTAAAATCATATATAACACTTAGGTTTCCTCCCAAAATATTGCTTAGTTTAACATCCTCATTTGGACCATGTCAGATCATACCAAACCTAATGGGATTCTCCAGGATCAATTGCCCTCTTAATAAACCCTTATTAATTATTCCAAAATTCAATTATCCTAAAGAATTTCTTAAATTATCCGATATTAATCTTTCTCTAGGCTCTTTTGAAAAATATGAGTTCTTTTTATCCCTCATGTATAGAAATTTTTATTAAACTCTCAATTGCACTCATGATGTCCACTTTCAAATGACCAAGCAGGGGTCTAATTGGATGATAAATCCTAAAAAGTAGTTTGTTCCCTAAATCTTCTAGCACTCCCCTCTTTGGCGACTTAATTGACTGACGATCACTCTTGAGGGCAAATTGGAATATCCTCCTAAGAATGACACCTTCTTAGCTTAGGAAAATCACTAACACTATCATTGGGGCTTCTCCTATGTGTTAATCAATTGACTCAACTATCTCCTTAACAACTCAAACAATCGCCTCTAAACAAAGAGTATTTTCTTCCTTGATCATATTCTAATAGAATACATTTATAAATACTTGGTCTTCGGGGTCTAATTTTTCAATTTCAAATGGTTACCTATCAACTACCTCCACCAACAATTATACATTATGAACTTGACCATCCCAAGAGGCTTGGGAAAAACTTATTGTTTTTAAAAGATCAAATGTCACCTCCTTATCATTGAGTCTTATATTTAATTTTCCCTTCTAAACATCAATCATTGCTCCTTTTGTGGCTAAAAAGGGTTGACCAAGAATCAAGGGTATCTCCTTATCCTTCTCCATATCAATGTCCACAAAATTAATAGGGAATATAAAGTTTTTAACCTTAACCATAACTTTCTGTATGATTCCTCTCAAGTTGGTCAAAGATCAGTTCACTCACTGGAGAGTCAGAGTGGTGCACTGGATTTCTTCTAATCTTAACCATTAAAAAATGGATAAAGGCATAAGGTTTATGCTAGATTTTAAGACACATGTGGTTTCTCCAATAAATTTCTTTTTTATGGCACAAAAGATGGTGAAGATACTTGGGGATTTCAATTTTGTAAGCAAATTACTTTTCAGAATGGCACTACACTCTTCCATCAAGACCACTTTCTCAGAGGCTCCTAGTTTTATCCCCATTTCCATAATATCTTTTATAAACCCCACAAAAATTGACAATTGTTCTAGGGCTTTAGCATAAGACATATTGATGGTGAGTTTATTAACAACCTTTAGAACCTGGAACATTTGTTGGTCCCTCCTATGCTTCTGGAATCTCAGAGTGAATGGTGATGGTAGTCTCTCTTATCTTAGCCTAAGAGATGAGGTAGGCTTTTCTACATTTGGCTCAACGATTTTTTCCTCTCTCCTAAGGGTATCTTCCTCCTCCTTCCTCATTCTCACTCTAATGACCTTACACTACTCATGATTTTGAGCTTTTAGATTCTCTTTAATATTAATAGGGAGTGTTTCTTAGAAGTTATTACTAATTAAGTTTTCCAACTGTCTATTTTGATTTTCGATATTTTGTATGGCTCCAACATGTCTATATTTGGCTCCCTACTTGTAACACATTCTCCTCCAAACATGGCCTTTTATTTCTAAACTGGGTGCTTTGAGTGAATCCGGGGGTTATTTTTGTGTTGGGTTTGAATTACCTTGATTTCTTCAACTACTTGTAGGGTTTGCTTGAGTGTTTCCCCACTGTTAATTTTCTGCACCTTGATTGTTATTATTATTCCATTTGAAGTTAAGGCATGGGATTAGTTTCCTATGACATAAAAATCTTGTGCCTCCTATCGTCTTTTTTTATGTAATTACTATGATTAGCTACTCTGCTTATATCAACACATTCATAGCATAAAACGTTTATAAAATAAAAGTAATTAAGATTTAATTTTAAATCATTTTTATACCCAATTCAACCCCCCTTCAGTTATTTAGGTATAAAAAAACATTTAATTGGTGTTAGAGAGGGTTCTTATTTGTTATACTTAACAACCTAATGTAGATCAGCCTATAGCACATCTTGATAATTAGAACACTTTTGAAGGGTATTTGACTACCTGAACACCAATTTGATGATATTTCATTTGATTGTTAGAAAGTTTGCATATCTAATATTATACTATATATTTATTTCAAAATATGGAACTTAGATTGTTATTCACTATTCTTGAAATCTAAAAATGATTTTGTTTTTGGCGTCCTTTTTAATGAATGGAGTAATGAGGAAACAAAACTTGCTCAAATGAATGTTAAATGCTTGAACTATATTTTCTGCGCTTCAAAATTCAAAGATTAGAAACTTGTTTCTAGTTGTAGAACTTTAAAATAATTTTGGGACTAACTTTATTTTTCCTACAACGCTACAAATGAAGTCAAATAATCTTCTAAAAGTACATTACTTCATGAGTATAATTTTTTTTGTATGAAACCTAGCGAAAGCATCTCAAACATGTATACTCAATTTTCAAAAGTTATTACATCAACGCATACACTTGGTAAAGTTTTTGCTAATGCTAAATAAATAAATAAAATTTTAAGATATTTGCTAGATCTTAGGATTTCAAAATCACTATGATTTCTTATTCAAAAGATCTATTTGTTTACTCTATTTACCATCTACTTCGATCCCTAATAACTTATAAACAAAAAATCTTACAAAGGCAGGTTTATTTACTAAAAAGAAGATGAGAGAAAATTATTAAATTTAAGGCTAAAGAAACTAAACAACGTGAATTTGAGAATGGAGAGGATTATGAAGTCATAATCATGACCAAAAGATTCCAATTACTTCTAAAGAAAAAAAAAAGAAATGAGAAAAATAGAATGAAAAAAAATAGAGAGCAAAGAATATGTTTTATTCTTCTTATGATATTATCTTCTTTGAATGTAACAAGCTAGATTACCCAAATTTGAAATATTCTTGTTCTGAAGAGTAAAGAAAAGAGAAAGAAGTGACCATAGGTAAACTAAGAATTTATTTAAAATACCCTGCAAAGTCAACTCAGATTCAAATTTATTAGAGATTGAAATAGAGGAGTTACAAATTTGTGCTTAATGGTAGATGACAAATCTATTAAATTAAAGGCTGAATAGCATTACGATCTTACTTATAATTAACTTGTTACCTTTATTAACGAACAAAATTCAACTTTTAAAATTATGAAAAGGAAATATGCGCCTTTGAAAAATGATTTTGCATCATTATAAAAAAACACAACTCTCTGTTACATTACACAAAAAAAGAATGAAGAAATTAAAAAAAGCTCATTCATTTTGAATTAAAAGAATGCTATATTGATTTAGGAAGTGTAATTAATAGTTTTTGAGTGTGGGAGCATAAATTAAAGGTTGTTCTTTGAATAACTAAAAGTGGAAATGCTTACCTCAAAAGAGACGTATTAGATCGTAGAAAATAGGTCACTAATCCTCACCACCATTTGCACCATCTGGACTGGCACTTCTAGTTGCATTCTCTTGTCAAAGGAAGAGCCTTATATCTCATAGATTTATGCATTCATTTCCTAGCTTTACACGTCATTCATGTGGAGTATTTGTATACATTGCTTATTATGCCCCAGTAAATCTCATATGAACATACCATTGAAATGGGAAGCAAAAAAAATGTGGAATCTCATCACCATACGCATTAATCTACCTTATTGAAGTGACCCTATGGGTTCTCAATATTACTAATTTGTATATTATACAGGGATGCCTTCAAAATAGGACTTGTGAATTCATGTGGTCTTTTTATAACAGGTGCTTTGGGCATGTGACTGGTGATATAAGTAAATACTTAACACTAAAAAAAAGAAGGGAATAAAAAGTGACTTGCTAAAAATAATTTACAGAAGGTAATTGGTGGTATTCATATTAGTAAAGTTTATGTGATTAATTTCAAAAATGTGAGAAGATCTAAAAATTTTGTTGTCTCAAAATTAGTTTCGATGAATCTTGGTTGTTGCAAAGGAAACTATGCCATTTTATTATGAACATCCTTAAAAAATTAAAAAAATCAACTTTAGTAATAGAGATACTTAAACTAGAATTTATAAATGCCCAAAAATGTTATGTTTGTTTAATGGAAATCATGTCAGGTCATCCTTCCATTCTACTAATAATTTAGTCACAATTAAACTCTTATTTATTCTATGTTTGGGTCCATTTGGATCACTAAACACCACTAGCTTAGAAAAAAATTCTTATAGACATCTAAATGTAGACGAATTAGTATGATTTTTATGGGTGAAATTACTAAGATATAAATGTAATGTGCTATTTTTAAAATATTTGTTGTATGGGCAAAAAATTGGTTATAATATTACAACTATTCATTGTGATCAATGTGGAAAATTTAAAACTGAGAAATTTGAAATATTTTGTAAAGAGACTAGCATATTTCAAAACTTTTCAACCCTCAGAACACCACAATAGCATAGGGTAGCTAAGAAAAAAAATAGAACTCTTATAAAATCTAGGAGATCAATGTTAAATGGATACAAGCTTTTTAAATACTTTTGGGTTGAAGCAACACTGTTTGTTATGTGTGGAATAGAGTAAATGTGAGACTTAAGTTTAAAAAACTTTATATCAACTATTAAAAGAAAGAAATCCAAATATCTCTCAGTTACATGTATTTAAATTCAAATGCTTTGTATTAAATTGTTTAATATCTAACTTTAGAATATTTTGATACTCCAATTAGAAAAACTTATAGAATTTTAGTAGTAGAGAAATCCACTCATGTTACCTTTGACAAAATAAACTTTTTCATTCCATCTATAGAAAGAAAAATAAGAGGAAATTCTGCCAAAGATAAAAAGTCATTTACACTACATTTATACCCCCAATTGAACCTACCAACATAATTAGTAAAATAGGCTTAGTATTTTCCTTTAAAAATTTCTTTTGAGAAAGCTCTGTTGATACCACCATATTCATAAAAAAGGCTACAAGAATATTTTATTTATTCAATTATAAATGAATAATATTATTTTTAGAATTCATTACACATATGAAGATTTAGCTAATTTCATTAATTAGTTGCGTTCATGATGCATTATTCATCTCAAATTAACTAATCTATTATTTAAATATAAAATCATTTACTTATTAGAAATATTCTCTTAGAATATTTTTAAATTTTTTTCTCACCTAATTAAATTCAGAATGACTCCATCATGAAACTAAGGGCTTCACCAAAATCTACATTTCCATAAATAGCTTGATTTAATTTAAATTTTTGAGTTAATTTATTCAGTGTGGATTTCCCAAATTATGAACATAACTTAAAATTCAATTTAAAATATTTTTCCAATATACTCTTCATGATACCCTTTAAATTTAATAGATTTATTTTTGGAAAGTGTTTACTCAAATTTCAATATATTTTCAAATATATTTCTTTTGAATTTTAAATTCAAAATCATTCATATCCTTAAAATCAATCATCATAAACACCTTCCTTACCCATTGAGTACTTTATGAAGATTTGGATCATTCCCACTCCCCTCCCCCAATTGAATTGAATTACTTAAATAAAGCTAATTAATTTAATAAATAGCTCCAAACTCGAATTACTTTTTAGTTTTGATCTCAAATTCAAATAATTTCTAAATAAAATCCCTCTAATTTTCAAATTCAATTTCAATCAAGAGCTTGCATCATTGTTTAAATATGCACATGCATATGTCGAAGTGGTTTGTTGTCCCGCCTCATATTTCCTTGTGCAAAATTAAATTGAAATTTATTATGACTCCAGACTTGTTTAATGTCAAAAAATAGTTCCAGTCCAAAGGTTTCTGTTGCCTTAACCAAATTAACTAGCCTTGCATTTTACCTTTGACCAAAATTTGGAGAAGCTCTTTAGTCTTCCAAAGATTATCTCGCCTCCCTCCCTCCTCTCACTTTGCTAACTAATCATTGAGGAAAAATATAAGGATCTTCACTACTTCTTTACTCAGCTGACTTAAACAAGTCAAACAAATCTTTTTTAAGGCATCAAAGTAAGCTCTCTCCATCTTCTAGTAATTCTACCTTGCCTTGGAAGCTTGAATGAAACTTTCCTTAATAAATTATATATATATATATATATATATATATATATATATATATATATATATATATATATATATATNCACACACACATATTCCTAAACCCTATATATATATGTTTTATTTCCTTGCATTGAATTTTATGGTATGGTTTTACTCATCATTTGTTGGAAAGTACAAGTGTGTTGTTGATGTAAGATTTTTATGCTCACCCATTAAAGAGTACATGGTATAGTTGTTTATTAGTGGTAGAATAGATCCATAGGCAAGGGTTTTCTAGGAGTGGACATATGCCTGGAGTTGGTTAAATATCATAAAAATCTTACGCCTTCAAGCTATGTGGGTTAAATTATCATATGTTGCATACTTAGTGTTTACATGCAAAAAAACAAATCAATTTCTTTTAGATTCATACATGGACGTACGAGTGAAAGATGTTTTTCTTTTTTTGTAAAATTCAATTTTCACATTAAAATATAGTTTTCTCTAAATTATTATCATAGAAAGAACCTTTGATATGCATGTATAAGTTTTCTTGTCTACCATGATATATATTATCTTTAATTTCAAGGAGTTAGAAGAGCTATATTAATTTCCCTTTCTGCACATCTATCATTACTCTTCCTATGGCTAGAAAAGGTCTCCCCAAAATGATAGGTATCTCTTTATCTTCCTCCATATCTAGCACAAGAAAGGTCTCCCCAAAATGATAGGTATCTCTTTATCTTCCTCCATATCTAGCACAATGAAATCAACATGAAAGATAAATTGATCCACTTTCACTAGGACATCATCTATAACTCCTTTAGGGTATGTTATCGAATGATCTGCTAACTGCTGAGTTACAATCATAGGGGTTATTTCTCCTAATCCCAATCTTTTGAATATTGATAATGACATAAGGTTAACATTTGCACCTAAATCTCATAAAGCTTTCCCATAAAATCCGTCTCCTATTGCACGTGGAATTGTAAAGCTACCAGGATCTTTAAGCTTTTTAGGAAGCTTTTTCTGAATTATAGCACATACTCCTCACTAAGTGCAATAGTCTCATTATCTTCAAACTTCCTTTTCCTGTCGAGAATATCCTTCATAAACTTTACATAGCTTGACATTTGTTCTAAGACTACAGCAAATGGAATATTAATTGTAAGCTTCTTAAATATTTTCAGAAATTTTGAAAATTGCTTATCCAACTTCTGCTGACAAAGTCTCTAAGGAAATAAAGGTGGTGGTTTTTCCAAATCAATTTTCAGTGGAGAAATAGGTCTCTCAGAATCTTTTGGAGCGTCCTCTTTTGATTCTTCAATTTCTTCTCTTTTCTTCAATTTCTTTTTAAACCCTACCTTCCAAATCTCTTCCACTTCTAAGTTGAACGAATTTTACTTTCTCTTTATTCTAGTCTTTTGGATTTGATTCATTATTACTAGGAAGTGTTCATTGGGATCTATTACTTAATGAATTTGTTATTTGCCCTAGTTGATTCTCAATATTTTTAATTGTAGCTCCTCGACTTTGTAATTAATTTCCCATTTGTAATACCACTTCTTCTATAAAAAACTTCTTCTCCTTAAATTGTGTATTACTATTAAAACCTGGAGGAAAAGTAGATCTATAATTTTTATTCCATTGGTTGTTCCAGTTCCCCAATGGGTTTACTTGGTTGTTCCCCCATTGTTGATTATTACCACCTGAATTGTTATTATAGTTAAAATTGGGATGGTTTTTCGAACATGGGTTATAATAATTTGAATATGGGTTATTCTGCTTGTTATTTATGGCTTCAAAGTTTCTAATGATGCTTGAGAATCTACCATTTGGCTTAATGTATTCTCTTCAATCATGGAAATTGGTTGAAAAAAAATTCATTCCAAATTGGTATACTTCCTTGAAATTACATCAACTTGATTTTTAACATAGTAAATGCATTAGATTCATGAATACTGGCTACTTTTTTAGGATTCACCCTCTCAGAAGGCCATTGAAAATTATTGGTAGTCTTTTCTTCAATTAAAGCATAAGCGTCATGAAATAATTTAGACATCAATGAACCACCAGCAACGACGTCGATAATTGATCTAAGAGATCCAACTAATATATTATAAAAAGTTTAAATTATTAACCAACCTGGTATAACATGATGTGGACAATTCCTTAAGAGTTCTTTAAATTTTTTCCATGCTTCATAAATAAATTCCCCTTCAAACTGATTAAAAGATGTAATATCATTTCTAAGCTTCGCAGTTTTTAATGGTGAAAATATTTAGCAATGGAATTTTTGCGCTAAATCACCCCAAGTTCTGATAGATCTAGGTGCTAATGAATTCAACCTCATCTTAGCTTTATCTCTCAGTGAGAAAGAAAATAACCTAAGTCTTATGGCATAATCTGATACACCATCGTATTTAAATGTAACACACAATTCTAGAAAATTGGCAAGATGTAAATTTGGATCTTTAGCTGGTGACCCCCCTAACTGATTAATTGATACCATTTGGATAATAGTAGGTTTAAGCTCAAATGAATTAGCCACTACAGCTTTCTAGACGCCGATTGGGAACTTCTGC
This sequence comes from Phalaenopsis hybrid cultivar, assembly GCA_002079205.1. Classification (NCBI taxonomy): domain Eukaryota; kingdom Viridiplantae; phylum Streptophyta; class Magnoliopsida; order Asparagales; family Orchidaceae; genus Phalaenopsis; species Phalaenopsis hybrid cultivar. The sequence continues at coordinate 54,548 of JXCR01040904.1, forward strand.
TACATAGTAATGCTATTTGGATTAAAGGAATGTCAGAGCAACATATCAACGAGCAATGAAGAAGATCTTTGACGACCTCATTTACAACAAAGTGGAGTGCTCTGTAGATGATTTGGTCATCAAAAGTAAACAAAAATTGAACCATTTGTATGATTTGAGGATCTTGTTTGAACAATTGTGAAAATATAATCTTAAGATAAATCCCTTAAAGTGTGCCTTCGGCGTTACCTCTGGGAAATTTCTAGGATTTGTGTCCATCATCGGGGAATCGAGTTCAACTCGGATAAGATTAAAACTATCTTGGAAATACCTCCTCTCAAAATCTTGAAAAAACTACGTTCCTTCCAAGGAAAATTGGCATATTTGAGACATTTTATTTCTAATCTCTCAGGTAGAAGTCAGCCCTTCTCGACATTAATTAAAAAGGATGCCAAATTTATTTGGGAAGAGAAATGTCAGTGGGCTTTTGAGGATGTTAAGCAATACTTAATGACACCTCCTACTTTGGCAGCCCCTATCCCGAGAAAATTGTTGATTCTTTATGCCGCGTCCTTAGACAACTCTCTCGGAGCATTATTAACCTAAGCCAATGATGAGGTTAAGGAAACACACAAAAACTACTCGAGTCTCTGTCTAATACCGAAGAAGGTAAAGTATCTGCCCATTGAGAAGCATTGTTTAACTTTAATTTTTGCCGCCCAAAAGCTTAGGCATTACATGCTTTCTCATAAAATTACCCTTATTTTAAAAGTCAACCGTTGCAATATTTGATAACCTGACCAACACTTTTTGGACATCTAGCAAGTTGGTCGATGATTTTATTGCAATTTGATATAACTTTTGTTCCCCTCCGCGTTCTCAAGGGACAAATTTTAGCAGATTCTCTCACAGCGTACCCACTCCCAGCTGGGTCCCCATTTAACAATGAGCTACCAGATGAGCATGTACTGCAAATAGAGCCCTCTAATGCCAGACATTAGGAGATGTATTTTGATGGAGCTTCTTCAGCCAGAAAAGATAAAGGATCAGAAATGGTTATATCAGGTAAATCAGGGATTAGTCTGATTTTTATCACGCCATATAAGTGTATGTTGAGATTCTTCTATCACCTGATAGAGCCGTGTACAAACAATAAAGCAGAATATGAAGCGCACCGACTTGAGTTGACAATCTCGATGGATATAATTGATATTGTCATCTATAGCGACTCACAGTTCATCATTCAACAAGTTGTCGGACAATACAAGATTTTCAAACCAAGGCTATCAGAATACCACCAGTATGCGATGAAGTTGTTGGAAAAATTTCCTAATGTGACTCTATATCTGATTCCTCGAGGAGATAACGCCCATGCTGACGCTCTAGCAAAACTTGCTAAGGAACCGGTGTGTCCGCAAGAGGATTTCATCTAAATTACAGTATAAGGATGTCAAGTTCTATCTTGAATCAACCTTGATAATCTACATAAGCTCAAAAAAGAAGAAGGAATGATGATCGCAGTTGCTGACATAAATGAAGATTGGCGTAAGCCATTAATAGAATATTTACAAACTGGAAAGCTGCTAGAGGATAAGTCTGAGGCATATCACATAACAAGAAGGGCTATGTCATACGCTCTAGTGGGAGAAGTTCTCTACAAGAGATCATTTGATTAGATGTGGCTGCAATATCTGAGCAAAGCAGAAACACAAAATATCATGAAAGAAGTACATGTCGGGTTGTGTGGTGATCACCAGTTAGGGCCAAAGATGAAGATGAAGATCAAAAGACTCGAATATTATTGGCCAGCAATGATATTCGATTGCATAGATACAACTAGAAGGTGGCACCTTTACCAAGTGCATGGGGTGGTCTTACACCAACCCCCAAATGTGCTACACCCAACTGTCTCCTCGTGGCCATTCGAGTGTTAGGGCACATACATAATAAATATGAGAGACCCTCCATTCCCTAAAGGACATAGATTTATCCTTGCTGCTATGGATTATTTCTCCAAGTGGGTAGAGTCAGTGCCATTACGAGAGGTTACAAGAAAGCACATCCTTCAATTTTTTAAAGGTTAGTTCGTCTATCATTTCAGTGTTCCATGCAGAGTGATTTTTGATAATGGGACATCCTTCAAAAGCACAAATATCAACAATTTTGTTAAATGACATGGGATAGATTGGAGGTACTCAATAATTTACTATCCTAGGGCAAACAGACTGGTCAAGCCTTCAACAAAACGCTTGTGCAGATTCTGAAGAAGACACTGGACCAAAACAAAAGAGATTGGCATAATAAACTATTTCAAGCTTCGTGGGCATATCAGACAATGTTCTGGATTCCCACTCAATGTACACCCTACGCACCTATGTACGGGTCCGAGGTTGTATTACCGCTAGAAGTTCAGACACTATCTCTCAGAGTCATCATCGCCAACCAAATATCAACTGAAGAAAGTGCAAAACTCAGACTTGAAGAATTGGAATGTCTTAAGGGAAAATAATTAGAATCACAACAACACTTGGAGCTCTACCAAGCAAGGATGGTACAGACTCATGACAAATTAGTCCACCCGAGGGCGTTCAAAATTGTCAACCTTGTTCTCATTCTCAAAATACCTATTCTTACACACCGTAAGATAGGTGGAAAATTTGAACCAACTTGGGAGGGACCATTTGTCATAGAAAATGTATATTTTGGAGGATCTTACCAGTTGGCAGATTTTCGAGGCAAAAGACCCATGTTACCGGTCAATGGCCGCTACTTAAAGATATACTACCCGATGTGACACTGCTTGAAATCGACTGCTTTATGAAATTTTGATTGTTCTGGGGTTATTTATTTGGCCAAGCGTCTGTGACTGTGTCTAAAGTTTTGTAATAAATTAACCTGATTAAAATGAATAATTTTTTAATTTACCCATTTTGTTTCCCTTCTTTTGTTTCTAGTTTTAAAATCTAATTAAAATAAATTAAATTTAATAGATAAAATGTGCAAATTAAAAAAAAAATTTGTTTAATAAATGTTTCATTCATGTTATTGTTCTTGTTCTTGTTCATGCTGAATGTCAGTGCACTGATGTTTTTCTGTCTTCTGCAGAAGAATGTCGGGACGAAAGCTGATCTTTACCATATTTTGGTTCTAAATTATAATGAACAAAGAAAGATACAACAAAAGCCTGATATTAAAACTTCAAATATTTTTGAAAATCGACCAACAAAAATTAAATTTTGATAATTAAATGTGATAAAGACAACAAAAGAAGAACATGATAAATTTGCTGAGTTTGTTTCTCTCAAGTTTGAGACTTCTTATTCTCTGCTTTTGCAGCACGACTATCTTGGTCTGCACCAGTTTTCTTCACATCCCTGCGGAATTTCACATTCTGCACAAAATCTCACAAAATTTCACAAATTTTCCTCACCAATGTCAATCTTCACGTGACACATAACTATAAGCCCAATATCATAAATTCTCTGCACTATTTCCATTTTGTTCTCGAAGATAGTAGTGAGGCGCTAATTCTTTTTTGCTACCTCTTGGATTGGATATGTCCGATCAGCTCTTGAGTTGGATCTGAGTCCTTGTGCTTTCCTTCTCAATCTGATCTTTTCCGCTAACTCTTCGATTGAATCTGAGTTCTTAAGCTTTCCTTCTCATTGTAGTGATATAATCTCGATAAGCTCTTGAGTTGGATCTGAGTCTATGTGCTTTCTTTCTCAATTTGATCTTTTCTGCTACCTCTTGGGTTGGATGTGAGTCCTTGAGCTTTCCTTGCCAATATAATGATATATTCCCGATAAGCTCTTGAGTTGGATCTGAGTCCTTGTAGTTTCCTTCTCAATATGATCTTTTCTGCTGCCTCTTGGGTTGGAGTTGAGTCCTTAAGCATTCCTTCCTAATGTAGTGATATATTCCAGATCAGCTCTTGAGTTGGATCTGAGTCCTTGTGCTTTTCTTCTCAATCTTATCTTTTCTGCTACCTCTTCAGTTGTATCCGAGTCCTTGAGCTTTCCTTCCTAATGTAGTGATACATTCTCGATCAGCTCTTGAGTTGGATCTGAGTCCTTGTGCTTTCCTTCTCAATCTAATCTTTTTCGCTACCTCATGGCTTGGAGCTGAGTCCTTGTGCATTCCTTCCCAATGTAGTGATATATTCCCAATCAACTCTTGAGTTAGATCGGAGTCCTTATGATTTCCTTCTCAATTTGATCTTTTTCGCTACCTCTTGGGTTAAATCCGAGTTCTTGAGCTTTCCTTCCCAATGTAGTGATATATTTCCAATCATCTCTTGAGTTGGACCTGAGTTCTTGTGCTTTCAGTTTTGAACTTTTCCGGCCACCGGCCAGCTAGGGGGAGGTGGCTAGGAGCTCAGGGAACCCAAAGGAATCCATCACAACAATTTAATGCAAATGTGCTTNTTCTGAGAAGGGAGGCTTCGATCAGAGGTGCTCGGAATGTTCGTTGGGGTCCAAGGAGGCTAGGGATTGAGTCCCTGACCTTGGTGTGAAGTCTAGGTAAGAATTTGACCAAGCTCGATTTCAGGTGTTGATCTAGAGCTATGGTAGAGGCTCTGTGGAAGGGGGATTTGATTGGGCTCTGGCTTTTTTCACTCTTGTGAAGGTGTGGGCACAAGTAATTAGAGTTTGGTGGAGTGTGGAGGTGTATTGCGATCTGTTATGATTTCCGGCAAGGTTTCAAGCTCAAAATTGAGCTCCGGCAAGGGGAATGGGTGAGGAAGAATGGTTGAAATGCACTGAGGGGACCTTAGGGAAGCTCTGTGTGAAGTTTGGAGAGGTCTCTCTAAGAAATTTTCAGCACACCTCCCATGGCCGTGGGAGGTTAGTTTTTATAAAAACGGCCATGGGGTGTCTCTCAGGGCATAAGTTTGGGTGCATTGTGGTGCTTAGGTGGAGGGCAGAGGAGCTCCATAGATGAGCTGGCCTCTAAGAATCTCGGTTTTAAGCTTTTCTGGGCTCTAGGCTGGCCGATCAGCCAGGGGGAGGTGGCTAGGAGCTCAGGGAACCCAGAGGAATCCATCACATCAATTNAGTGGCTCTCGGTTTTGGGCTTTTCTAGCCACTAGGCTGGCCGGCCGGCCAGGGGGAGGTGGCTAGGAGCTCAGGGAACCCAGAGGAATCCATCGGCCACTAGGCCGGCCAGCCGGCCAGGGGGAGGTGGCTAGGAGCTCAGGGAACCCAGAGGAATCCATCACAGCAGGTCGACCGGCCAGGGGGAGGTGGCTAGGAGCTCAGGGAACCCAGAGGAATCCATCACAGCAATTCCAGCCAGCCAGGGGGAGGTGGCTAGGAGCTCAGGGAACCCAGAGGAATCCATCACAGCAATTTATTGCAATATGTGTTTGGATTTGGCAAAGATATCTTAAGCATGTGCATTTTTGGAAATAAGATCCCTAAATTTGGATTTGGCAAAGATATCTTAAGCATGTGCACTTTTGGAAATAAGATCCCTTAATTTGGGGGACCTTTGGTCCATGACTTGATTATTGGTGATTTCATGGTGTTTGGACTGGTCACTAAGTCCAACTAATGGCTGGGTTGGAGTTAATTTGGTGGCTTTANAATGAGCTGTCCTCTAGGTTTGATTTGGGTGAGGTGCCATTGGGGTGGCTCTCAATTTTGAGCTTTTTGGCCACTAGGCTGGCCGCCCGGCTAGGGGGAGGTGGCTAGGAGCTCAGGGAACCTAGAGGAATCCATCACAACAATTTAATGCAAATTTGGATTTGGCAAAGATATCTTAAGCATGTGCACTTTTGGAAATAAGATCCCTTAATTTGGGGGACCTTTGGGGATTTGGCAAAGATACCTTAAGCATGTGCATTTTTGGAAATAAGATCCCTTAATTTGGGTGCCGGCTGTCCAGGGGTAGGTGGCTAGGAGCTCAGGGAACCCAGAGGAATCCATCACAACAATTTAATGCAAATGTGCTTGGATTTTGGCAAAGATATCTTAAGCATGTGCATTTTTGGAAATAAGATCCCTTAATTTGGGGGATCTTTGGTCCATGGCTTGATTTAGGTTATCTTTGGTCCATGGCTTGATTTAGGTTAGAATAAGATCCCTTAATTTTGGGAACATTTGGTCCATGGCTTGATTTAGGTTGTTTCATCATTTTTGGACTGGTCACTAAGTCCAACTAATGGTTGTGATGGAGTTAATTTGGTGACTTTAGGGTGGTTAGGTNTGTTTCATTATGTTTGGACTGGTCACTAAGTCCAACTAAACGCTGTGGTAGAGTTAATTTGGTGGCTTTAGGGTGGTTAGGTCACATTTATTGCATGGGTCCAAGTGGGTGCAAATGACCAAAACTTGGGTTTGAGCTAGGTTAGCCATGCCAATTCGCCCAAATAATTATTTCATTTGGTGTAGATGATCATAAGGAACAATTTTGGTGAAGAATGGAAATGGTTTTGAGTTCAATTGAAGGGTCAATTTGAGGGAATTTTGAGCTTTAATCAATTTGGTCATGTTGGGCTAGGGTTGAGTCTAGCTTGGGCTAGCCTTGGGCAAAGTCCAAATTGATTATTATAAATGGTCAATAGGGACCTCATTAAAAGTTTTCAACATGAATTGGATGCCATTTTGGAGGTTAAGGCAATCAATTAGGTGAAATTTTGGGACTTAGCCAAATTGGGGCTAAATTTGGGAATTTTTTATTTAGGCCAAAATCAAATGAACTTGAGGCTTCACCAAGGTCAATTGATGGTTGATTTTTATGTATGGGAATGTTATAAATATTTTTCAACATTAATTGAGGCCAATTGACTAGGTTATGGGTTCAATTTCGTGAGATTAGGTCATATGGTCAAAATTGGGGTTTTGACCCAAATCAAAATTGAGCTCAAATCATGGACCAATTGAGCTTGGATTTGGTTTATTTTGGTCATATCAAAAGTAAATTTGAGTTTAAAATTGGAATTGGGGTCAATTGAGGTCGAATTGATGGACATTTGGATTGAATTTGGGGAATTGAGGCCCTCAAAGGCAAATTTGAGGGTTTTGGTTAAAGATGGTCAAATTGGCCAAATTGGGTCATGTGGGTGTTGTGCGAAATGAAATTGGGGATATTTGGGATTTATTGGGATTTTCTGGGAATTTTTGGAATTTTTGGAGTTTTGGGTCCAAGAGGGGTATTTTGGTAATTTGGGGGTGTTTTAGGGGTAAAAGGCCAAGCTGGATATTTTGGTAGAGTTGAGGTACCAATCATCACCAACAAGCCATGGACCAATGAAAACACCATTTCGGGTCCTCTTCATAGTGGTCTTAGCCAAACCATAGCCCTAGGGCTAGTAGGTTTAAGGGACCATCTACATGAGTGTCCCAAAAGATCAAAGGAACTAGGCTAGAAATTTGAGTTTAGAGTTGTGGGTGATTGTGAGTGTAGATAAGTGTAGTGATTGCCTTAGTTTCAGACCAACACCCAGGGTTAACCCTAAGGTCCAACAGTCCTAAGGGTGACTCATCTTGAGTTTCCCCCATNTGTTAGCCATGTAAATTGGCCAAAATAAATGTTGCATTTGGTGTAGATGATCATAAGGAACAACTTTTGTGAAGAATGGAAATGGTTTTGAGTTCAATTGAAGGGTCAATTTGAGAGAATTTTGAACCTTAATGAATTTGGGTCATGTTGGGCTAGACTTGGGTCTAGCTTGGTTAGCCTTAGGCTAAGTCCAAATTGATTGTTGTAAATCGTCAATAGAGACCTTATGAAGAGTTTTCAACATGAATTGGATGCCAATTTGGAGGTTAAGGGAATCAATTGGGTGAAATTTGGGGACTTAGCCAATTCAGGGCTAAATTTGGAAATTTTGGATTTAGGCCAAAATCAAATGGGTATGAGGATTCACCAAGGCCAATTTATGGTTGATTTTGATGTATAGGAATGCTATTAAGATTTTGAAACATTTATTGGGGCCAATTGACTAGGCTATGGGTTCAATTTGGTGAGATTAGGTCATGTGGCCAAGATTGGGGCTTTAACTTAACTCAAAATTGGGCTCAAATCATGGGATAATTAAGCTTGGATTTGGTTTAATTTGGTCATATCAAAAGTTAATTTGAGTTTAAAATAGAAATTGAGGTCAAATTGATGGACATTTGAGTTAGATTTGGGGAAATTAGGGTTTTTAAAGGGCAATTTGGGGATTTTGGTTAAAGTTGGTCACATTAGCCAAATTGGGTCATGTGGTAGTTGGGAGAAATGAAATAAGGAATATTTGGGATCTATTGGGATTTTCTGAGAATTTTTGGAATTTTTGAGATTTTGAGCTATTGAGGGGTATTTTGGTAATTTGCTGGTCTTTTAGGGGTAAAAGGCCAAGATGGGTATTTTGGTAGATTTGAGGTACCAATCATAACCAATAAGCCATGGACCAATGAAAACCCCATTTTGGGTTATCTACATAGTGGTCTTAGTTAAACCATAGTTCTAGGGCTAGTAGGTTTAGGGGACCATCTACATGAGTATCCCAAAAGATCAATGAATCTAGGCTAGAAATTTGAGTTCAGGTTGTGAGTGATTGTGAGTGTAGATGTGTAGTTAGTGCCTCAGCTCTAGACCAACACCCAGGGTCAACCTTAAGGTCTAGTAGTCCTAAGGGTTTCCCCCAAAATGACACCTAGTAAGTATTTAGAGGTTGAAACCAACATGTGGCACTTCAAGTTAAGTAAAGAAGAGTGTAGAATTTCTAATGGTGAGGGTTCTATGTCCAGCTTTCTTAGAATATTCAATAAGAAATTCCTATGGCTAGACCTTAGGCTACTAAAGAGGAAAAACTAAACCTCAACCAAAAGTGAGGTCACTATGGCTAGACCTTAGGCTACTAAAGAGGAAAAACTGAACCTCAACCAAAAGTGAGGTCAAGTCATATGGCTAGACCTTAGGCTACTAAAGAGGAAAAACTGAACCTCAACCAAAAGTGAGGTCAACTATACCCAAAATGTTCAGAAGTCTAATAAAGAATCCTGATTTCAGACTACAAGATCCGAAGAAGTCAGAAGAGGACGATATGAAGGATCAACCTAACTATTATCCAAATCACAGATTGCTGGGACACACTATAGAGGAATGTTTTATCTTCAAGGATTCGCTCGAGAAAAATCTTAAGGAAGGGAATATAACGATCCCGAAAGAATATTTAAAAGAACCTGAAAAAGGTTCTATAAATATGATTTTGGCTGAGCCAATATCTCCGATTGACCCGTATACTAGAAAAGATGGATGAAGTACAGTTTGGAGCAAATCATTCAAGAAGGTTCTGAACCAAATCCAGAAAGCATCAGCGCAAGCTTCCGTTTAAAGTCTTTGACCTGCCAAGCTTGAGATGAGATTTCACCAAAAGAACCGTCATCAACAAATAAAGAGAATTAGAAGGACACCATCACGAAGACTGATAGACGGGGGCTAGGATAGGGGTTGACTCTACTAGATTGGTTGTCTCAGATTCGTGGAAGAAAATCTTTGAAGATTGACCTTGTATGATCATGTTTTTGCCTCTTCGGGGTCTTATGAATATAATGATTATGATTTCAACTACATTCTAATTGTTTCTAGTAATAACATAATCGACTGTGACCAATCTAGCTTAGATCTCAATTCCCAAACTGATCCTCAAATCGTACTTGAGTCCTACGAACTCATTAACAAGACCAAAGAAGGCATCGATAATACCTCTTACGACAACACCGAGAGTAAGGAGCCAATCCTCGAGTGCCACAGTGCACCACTTTCTATCAGCTTGGATCTCTCCAACAAAGAAGAAACACTAGAAGATTTAATAATGGCATTTCAAGAAGATGAAATTACAAAATTAAACTTAAAGAGCGAGAAGTTATTACCCTTGAGAACAGCTCCGACATATAAAGGAAAGCAAATAGTAACTCGAGAAGAGCTACCTCCACCTCCAACAGCGGAAGAAACACATAACCAAGAGAAAATTGGAGGATCATACAAAGTGGATTATAATGTGCTAGCTCATCTTAGGAGGTTGCCAGCCAAATTAAGCATCTATGACTCTTTAATCCTGTCAAATGAGATGAGAGAGTCTCTGGTCACAACTTTGCTTGACCCACAAAATTTCTTAGCCCAGTTGGCCAGCACATCCTTGGATGAAGTTTGCTCATTGAAAGAACAGTTTAGGGTAACCTTCATAGCTGAAGAACTGTTGCTCGGTTCTGCCAACCATAATCGTCCACTCTACATCTCCATTAACATTGGCATATTTACGTTGTCTAGAGTTTTAGTAGATCTTGGTCATTGGAGCATCCCTCAACTTAATGAGTACATTGACCTAGTTGGACATTGAAGCTCAAGAGCTTACGACCAATAAAATGATGTTATGAGGATTCAACCAAAAATGAGAGAGAGCCCTTGGATCAATTATATTACTGATAAAAGTTGAAGAACTAGTAACAACCGCTAAATTCCATATCATCGACGCTGAGACCTCTTTCAACGCTCTACTTGGTCAACTATGGATTCAAGAACACAACATAGTTCTGTTATCTCTTCACCAGTGCATCAAATACTACATGGAAGGATAAGAACATTGTATTAAGGGAGATTTACAACCTTTTTCAGTTCATGAAGTTGGCATTCGCAAAGACGTCGCTTACTACTCACCTCTAAAGAAAACTGTCTTCTCTCATGAGGTTATGACGAATAAGAGTGATAATTCAGGAGAATTATAATGGCAAGTCCATTCAACTCCGCTTCAACATTCTTCAACAACTCTTTTACAACAAGTTAATGGAGGTTCCTTTAGTTTGCGCACCCGAGGTCGAGGCCAGGGACGTGGACGAGCAAGAACCAATTTAATTATTGAATGGATTAGGCTGACCACCCTTAAGCATGTGTATTTTTGGGAATAAGATCCCTTAATTTTGGGAAAATTTGGTCCATGGCTTGATTTAGGTGATTTCATGGTTTTTGGACTGGTCACTAAGTCCAACTAATGGCTGTGATGGAGTTAATTTGGTGACTTTAGGGTAGACTGGTCACTAAGTCCAACTAATGGCTGTGGTGGAGTTAATTTGGTGACTTTAGGGTGGTTAGGACTCATTTATTGCATGGGTCCAAGTGGGTGCAAATGACCAAAACTTGGGTTTGGGCTAGGTTAGCCATGTAAAACTCAATTGATTGATAAAAATTGTGTAGATGATTGTTATGAATATTTTTGGTGAAGGGTTGAAGTCCAAATAATTGTTGAATTTGGTGTAGATAATCATAAAGAACAACTTTTGTGAAGAATGGAAATAGTTTTGAGTTCAATTGAAGGGTCAATTTGAGAGAATTTTGAACCTTAATCAATTTGGGTCATGTTGGGCTAGACTTGGGTCTAGCTTGGGTTAGCCTTAGGCTAAGTCCAAATTGATTGTTTTAAATTGTCAATAGGGACCTTATGAAGAGTTTTCAACATGAATTGGATGCCAATTTGGAGATTAAGGAGATCAATTGGGTGAAATTTGGGGACTTAGCCAATTCAGGGCTAAATTTGGGAATTTTGGATTTAGGCCAAAATCAAATGGGTATGAGGATTCACCAAGGCCAATTTATGGTTGATTTTGATGTATAGGAATGCTATCAAGATTTTGAAACATTAATTGGGGCCAATTGACAAGGCTATGGGTTCAATTTGGTGAGATTAGGTCATGTGGCCAAGATTGGGACTTTAACTTAACTCAAAATTGAGCTCAAATCATGGGATAATTAAGCTTGGATTTGGTTTAATTTGGTCATATCAAAAGTTAATTTGAGTTTAAAATAGAAATTGAGGTCAAATTGATGGACATTTGAGTTAGATTTGGGGAAATTAGGGTTTTTAAAGGGCAATTTGGGGATTTTGGTTAAAGTTGGTCACATTAGCCAAATTGGGTCATGTAGTAGTTGAGAGAAATGAAATTAGGAATATTTGGGATCTATTGGGATTTTCTGGGATTTTTTGGAATTTTTGGGATTTTGAGCTATTGAGGGGTATTTTGGTAATTTGCTGGTCTTTTAGGGGTAAAAGGCCAAGATGGGTATTTTGGTAGATTTGAGGTACCAATCATAACCAATAAGCCATGGACCAATGAAAACCCCATTTTGGGTTATCTACATAGTGGTCTTAGCTAAACCATAGTCCTAGGGCTAGTAGGTTTAGGGGACCATCTACATGAGTATCCCAAAAGATCATGGATATAGGCTAGAAATTTGAGTTCAGGGTTAAGAGTGATTGTGAGTGTAGATGTGTAGTGAGTGCCTCACCTCTAGACCAACACCCAGGGTCAACCTTAAGGTCTAGCAGTCCTAAGGGTGACTCATCTTGAGTTTACCCCAAAGTGACCCCACATAGTAAGTATTTAGAGGTTGAGACCAACATGTGGCACTTCAAGTTGAGTAAAGAAGAGTGTAGAATTTCTAATGGTGAGGGTTCTATGTCCAATTTTCTAAGAATATTCAATAAGAAATTCCTATGGCTAAATCTTAGGCTACTAAAGAGGAAAAACTAAACCTCAACCAAAAGTGAGGTCAACATGTACCCAAAATGTTCAGAAGTCTAATAAAAAATCCTGATTTCAGACTACAAGATCCGAAGAAGTTTGAAGAGGACGATAAGAAGGATCAACCTAACTATTATCCATATCACAGATTGCTGGGACACGCTATAGAGGAATGTTTTATCTTCAAAGATTCGCTCGAGAAATATCTTAAGGAAGGGAATATAACGATCCCGAAAGAATATTTAAAAGAACCTGAAAAAGGTTCTATAAATATGATTTTGGCTGAGCCAATATCTCCAATTGACCCGTATACTAGAAAAGATGGATGAAGTACAGTTTGGAGCAAATCATGCAAGAAGGTTCTGAACCAGATCCAGAATGCATCAGCGCAAGCTTCCGTTTAAAGTATTTGACCTGCCAAGCTTGAGATGAAGATTTCACCAAAAGAACCGTCATCATCAAAGAAAGAGAATTCGAAGGACACCATCACGAAGACTGATAGAAGGGGGCTAGGATAGGGGTTGACTCTGCTAGATTGGTTGTCTCAGATTCGTGGAAGAAAATCTTTGAAGATCGACCTTGTATGATCAAGCTTTTGCCTCTTCGGGGTCTTATGAAAATCATGATTATGATTTCAACTACATTCTAATTGTTTCTAGTAATAACATAATCGACTGTGACAAATCTAGCTTCGATCTCAATTCCCAAACTGATCCTCAAATCGTACTTGAGTCCTACGAACTCATTAACAAGACCAAAGAAGGCATCGATAATACCGCTTACGACAACACCGAGAGTAAGGAGCCAATCCTTGAGTGCCACAGTGCACCACTTGCTATCAGCTTGGATCTCTCCTGAAGTTGGCATTCGCAAAGACGTCGCTTACTACTCACCTCTAAAGAAAACTGTCTTCTCTCATGAGGTTATGACGAATAAGAGTGAAGATTCAAGAGAATTACAATGGCAAGTCCATTCAACTCCGCTTCAACATTCTTCAACAACTCTTTTGCAACAAGTTAATGGAGGTTCCTTTAGTTTGCGCACCCGAGGTCGAGGCCAGGGACGTGGACGAGCAAGAACCAATTTAACTATTGAATGGACTAGGCTGACCATCAACATTGATGATGAAGAATGTTTTGAGGATGAAATCATAACGATGAAACAGAATAAACCACAGTATGAAATATCCTTAAAAGACATGGAGAAAAGTGAATATGAGACAATGTATGATCGGATAAACTACTATGTGAACGCCATGACCTTACTTCGATTATCCCACAAACGGTCGAGAGTTTAGAAGTCAAGGAAGTCTGTAGCGCTGGTTCAAAGCTGATCAAATTTTACTGTGCTTCTACTTCTACTAATCTTGAAAATCATGTAAATTTGGATGAGGATCCTAATAAATTAGCGGAGTTTCCTTTTAGTTACTTTTTTCCTTGTGTACAAAAGTTAATTCAATAAGGGAATTTGTCAAAACTAATACCAAAAGACAAACTTCAACTTTTTGAAAATTTGTGGAATATTAAAAGTCAAACTCCCAACTCAAAAGAGGGTCTCGGATTTTGTACAGTCTGACCAGTCGATGACTCAAAATTTTGCATGGTTGTTACTAGTGAATCGGAAGAGGCCTGCCTTGATATAGGGGATAATTCTACTGATCAGCTAATAAAAGATGCTCCGCCAGAATTTGAGGAAGAAATCAAATCAACTATCGATGAATTAAAGTAAATTAACCTTAGGATGATAGAGCAGCCCCGACCTACATTTATAAGTTCTCTACTTAGTGACGAAGTATCTTTAAAATTAATTAAACTGTTAACATAATTCAAAGATTGCTTCGCTTGGAGTTATGATGACATACCAGGACTGTCAGCAAATGTTGCAGTTCATAAGTTCGGGGTGGACAAAGATATAACCCTAGTAAAACAAGCTTTAAGAAGAATGCGCCTCGAGATAGAGCAGCAAGTTATTACCGTGGTGAAGAAATTAATAGATGCCAACTTTGTAAGAGAAGAGAAATACACCACATGGCTAGCTAACATTGTAGCTGTTAAGAAGAAAAATGGACAAATTCGTGTGTGTGTCGACTTCAGAGATTTGAATAAAGTGTCTCCAAAGAATGAATTTCCATTGCCAATACCAGAAATGATGGTGGACATCGCTTCGACACATGAAATTTTCTCCTTATGGATGGATCATCAGGGTACAATCAAATCAAGATGGCTCAGAAGATGCAGCCCTTACAACATTTAGAACACCTATCAAGATTTTCTACTACACAGTGATATCATTTGGGTTAAAGAATGCTGGAGCAACATATCAAAAAGCTTTGATAAGGATTTTTTATGATCTCATTCACAACCAAGTGGAATACTACGTGGATGATTCATTTGTCAAAAGTAAATGAAAGATAGGTCATATGTAAGATTTGAGGATCATGTTCGAACGGTTACGACGAGATGACCTCAAGATGAATCCCTTCAAGTGCACTTTCGGAATTACGTTTGAGAAATTCCTAAGATTCATTTTCCATTATCGGGAAATTGAGATCGACTCAGATAAGATTAGAGCTATCTTGGAAATGCCTCTACCGAAAACTTTGAAACAGCTACGTTCCTTCCAAGCAAAATTGGCATATCTGAGACACTTTATTTCTAATCTCTCAAGTAGATGTCAGCCCTTCTCGGCATAAATTAAAAAGTACACCAAATTCATTTGGAAAGAAAAATACCAGCGGGCCTTTGAGGACGTTAACAATATTTAGTGATGCCTCCTATTTTGGCAGCCTCTCTCCCTAAGAGACCTTTAATACTTTATACCGCGGCCTTAGATGACTCTCTTGGAGCCCTCTTAGCCTAAGTAAATAACGAGGGTAAAGATAATGCACTTTACTACTTGAGTCGTCGTCTAATAACGATGGAGATAAGGTATCCGCCTATTGAGAAGCATTTTCTAGCTTTGATTTTCGCCGCCCAGAAGCTCAGAAACTACATGCTTTCTCATAGGATTGCCCTAATTTCAAATGTTAATACGTTGCAATATTTGATGACCCGACCCACACTCTTTGGACATCTAGCCACATGGTCAATGATTTAATTACAATTTTATATAACTTTTATTCCCCTCCGTGCTATCAAGGGACAAATTTTAGCAGACTTCCTCACTGGACTCCCACTTCCAACTGGGTCCCCTCTTAACATCAAAATACCAGGTGAACAGATTTTACCAATGGAATTCTCCAGTGCGCAATACTGGAAGATGTACTTCGACGGAGCTTCATCAGCCAGGAAAGACAAAGGATCAGACACTGTTACGCCAGGCAAAGCAGGGATTGGTTTGATCTTCATCACTCCAGATAAGAGTATGTTGAGGTTCTTGTACCACCTGACAAAGCCATGTACCAAAAATGAAGCAGAGTATGAAGCTTTTATTACTGGGTTGAAATTGGCAATCTCGATGGATATAACAGATATTGTTGTCTATGGTGACTCACAACTCGTCATTCAACAAGTTTCCAGACAATACAGGATTTTGAAGCCAAGGTTAGCAGAATGCCACCAGTACAACATGATGCTGCTCGAGCAGATTCCCAATGTGACTTTCTATCAGATTCCTCAAAAAGATAATGGCCATGCTAACGCTCTAGCAAAACTTGCTAAGGAATTGGCTGTCCCCGGAGAATTCCAGTGACATCATGGTATGAGGAAGATAGGTTCTATCTTAAATCGACCTTGATAATCTACATAAGCTCAAAAAAGAGGAAGAAATAATGATTGCAGTTGCCGATATCAACGAAGATTGGCGCAAGCCAGTAATAGAATATTTGCAAACTGGAAAGCTGTCCGAGGACAAGTAAGCAGCACACCATCTAATAAGAAGGGCTATGTCATATGCTCTATTAGGTGATGTCCTCTACAGAAGATCATTCAACTAGATGTAGCTGCAATGCCTAAGCAAAGCCGAAGCACAAAATATTGTCAAAGAAGTACACTCCGTACTATGTGGTGCTCACCAGTCAGGAACAAAAATGAAAATGAAGATTAAGAGACTTGGATATTATTGACCGGCAATGATGTCCGACTACATGGATACAGCTAGAAGATGTCACCAGTGCCAAGTGCATGGGGTGATCTTGCACTAACCTCCAAATGTGCTACAACCAACAGTTGCCTTGTGGCCATTTGAGTGTTTGGGCACGGACATAATAGGCCCAATAGACCCTCCATCCTCAAAAGGACACAGATTCATACTTTCCACTACATATTACTTTTCCAATTGTGCAGAGGCAGTGCCGTTACAAGAAGTTTCAACACAACATCCTTCAATTCTTCAAAAGCTGAGTCGTCTACCTCTTTAGATTTCTGCGCATAATAATCTCTGACAATGGAACAACCTTCAAGAGCACAAAAATCAATAATTTCACCAAACGACATAGGATAGACTCGAGATACTCCACAATTTACTATCCTAGGGCAAATGGCCTGGCTGAGGCCTTCAACAAGACGCTAGTACAAATTTTGAAGAAGACACATGATGAAAAAAATAAAAGATTGACATAACAGACTACTAGATGCTTTGTGGGCCTACCAGACGACGTTCAGAACTCCCACTTAGTGTACACCCTACATGCTCATGTATGGGTCCGAGGCCGTACTACCGTTAGAGGTTCAGAAACCGTCTCTCAGGGTCACTGTCGCCAATCAACTTACAACAAAAGTAAGTGCAAAACTTAGACTTGAAAAATTAGAAAGTACCGAAGGAAAACACTTAGAAGCACAACAGTACTTAGAACGTTACCAGGCGAATATGATACAAAATCATGAAAATTGGTCCGCCCAAGGACATTCAAAGTTGGTGATCTCATTCTTGTGCTCAAAGGGCCCATTCTTGCACACTACAAAATAAGTGAAAAATTCGCCAACTTAGGAGGGACCATTTGTCGTAGAAAAAGTTTACTTGGGAGGAGCCAACCAACTGGTGGATGTCCGGGGTGAAAGACCCACTTTGTCGATCAATAGACGATACCTGAAGACATACTACACAGTTTGAAATTGCTTGAAGAAATCTTAGAATTTTGATTGTTCTAGGGTTATTTATTTGGCCAAAAGTCTGTGACCGGGTCCAAAAATTTTTGTAATAAGTTAACCTTAATAAAATGAAAACTTTTGAAATAACACACTTCAGTTTTCTCTTTTCTACTTTTAAGTTTGATCTTTTACTAAATTAAACACAATATATATATATATATATATATATATATATATATATATATATATA
>JXCR01040904.1:72611-106792 GCA_002079205.1 Phalaenopsis hybrid cultivar
TATATATATATATATATATATATATATATATATATATATATATATATATATATATATATATATATATATATATATATATATATATATATATATATATAATAAACAATCTTCTCACCGATACAAATTAAAATTTTGCCTAATAAACACTTTATTTTGTTCTTGTTCCCGCTAAATTTTTGCTCACTGATGTTCTTTTTAAGTTGTCTGCTGAGAAAATGCCAAGATAGAGCCTGAATTTTGCTTTTATTGATGCCTGAAACCTTGCACTTAACGAGGAAAGGGTGTTGTAAGGCAGCACCATAGACTTCGACATGGACTTCAGTTAAGTCGACATTGACTATGAGGGTCCCCTAATGGATGTGGTCAGCCGTTGAGAAAAAGAACGGCTACCATCGCTGCTAAATATTGGCACCAAAGATAATTCCTTGCTGAAAGGGAAAAATGTTATAGTACCATAAGACCTGATGGAGGGGACTAGTCGTCTGCCATCTATGATAATTGCGCCGAACGGAGGCCTAGTCACTGTCAAGGATGAAAGACTACCAGATGCACTGCTACGAAGAACTCAATGCAGAAATGTCAACTGCAAACAACATAGGGCGTTTTTACGTGAAGAAAGAAGACGCCATAAGGAGGCAGAAATCTTGCTTACCCCTATCCCTGAGGGGAAAATCTATGATCGAGGCGTGAGAGACCTCTTCCAGCTTGCCTACCACAGAGGATGAGTCCAAGTTCACTCCAGAGTCAGAGACACCATTAGAACCCCCTTGAATGGGACCATGACATCCAATTCTCTACACATATCTTTGAGATAGGAATAGATCTCCCCTGCATAACATCGCATCATATTCTCAATCTTTTGAGATTGGTGTAAGACCCCTCTGGAATGGGACCACGACATCCAATTCTGTACACATATCATTGAGATAGGAGTAAGACTCCCCTGAATAGAACATTGCATCTTATTCTCAACCTTCTGAGATTTGTGTAAGACCCCCTTGAATGGGAACAGGGCATCCAATTCTCTACACATGTATTCGAAATAAGAGTAAGACTCCTCTGAATGGAACATCACATTTTATTCTCAACCTTATGAGATTTGTATAAGACCCCCTGGAATGGGACTACAACATCTAATTCTCTACACACATCTTTGATATAGGAGTATAACTCCCTTTAATGGAACACATGACCGCGACTTTATATATGTTTAAAAATATAAGTATTTAATACTGCTGCTAAAAGATTTACTTCCTCAGCAATTGTACCAGATCCTTAACAACAGTTATAGATTCAATAAATATGGACGACATAAATATTCAATAATTGTAAAGTCACACTTATTAACGCAAGTATACATTTCGCTCAAGTAATATAGGGCTATAATGGAGTCCTAGATATCGATCCCACAGGGAGTAAGATCAGAACTACGAACTAAGATTTAGAAAAGCAATACTTTAATCACAACAATGATGTTCAATTTGCTTATCTGTCACTAATAGGCAATTGAAAATATGTAATTTTAGTAACTATTAAATAACTAATTATACTAATGAAGGTTTGAATGTGATATTAATTATATAAGAAAGCTTCCTTCTCCTTGTCAAGAAATTATAGTGAATGGATAAAGTGAATTAGTTCAAATTATATTGTATTTGGTCCAGGCATAAAGAACATTGACTAATCCTATGCTTGGTTACTGATTCTGCGGCTAAATATTCTTTACCCTTTGGTCCAAGCATAAAGAACATTGACTAATCCTACACCTTGTCAAGAAATTATAGTGAATGGATAAAGTGAATCAGTTCAAATTATATTGTGCCAAATGATATATAAGAAAGCATCCTTCTCTTTGTCAAGAAATTATAGTGAATGGATAAAATGAATTAGTTCAATTTATATTATTGTCAAGAAATTATAGTGAATGGATAAAATGAATTAGTTCAATTTATATTGTGCCAATAGTTTCTCCCTGTCAAGAAATTATAGTGAATGGATAAAGTGAATTGGTTCAAATTATATTGTGCCAAATAGGCACCTATTCTTTACCCTTTGGTCCTGACATAAAGAACATTGACTAATCCTACGCTTGTTTACTGACTATTCTTTACCCTTTGGTCCAGGCATAAAAAACATTGACTAATCCTACACTTGTTTACTGAATCTGCGTGTTACCCTTTGGTCCAGGCATAAAGAACATTGATTAATCCTACGCTTGTTTACTGAATCTGCATCGGTCCAGGCATAACAAACATTGAACAATCCTATGCTTGGTTACTGATTCTGCAGCTAGGCGAATAAAGTGAATCAGTTCAAATTGTATTGTGCCAAATAGGAGCATACCTATTCTTTACCCTTTAAATTAGTTCAATTTATATTGTGCCAAATAGGAGCATACATATTCTTTACCCTTTGGTCCAGGAATAAAGAACATTGACCAATCCTACGCTTATTTACTAAATCTGCGGCTAGGCTGGGTGGATACCGGCTCTCACTTCGGAGCTCCCACGTTCCCCTCACCTGAGGGCTAACATCNAAAGATCGAAGTGAAAGATCATCACAATTTCTTAAACATTTTCATGGCTTTACCAATTCAAATCACCATTTCACATAAGACAATGAGAAAGACAGAGAAAACTACTCAGAACTCATGGAGAAAATACAACAAAACTCAGAATTCATTAGAGAAAACTACTCAAATCTCATGGGGAAAGCACAACACAACTTGGAATTCATATGTAAAATCAAAGCCATACAAACTATAACAAGTAATGGGAAAACACAACAAAACTCGGAATTCATATATAAAATCAAAGTCATACAAACTACAACAAAGGAAAACACAACAAAACTCGGAATTCATATATAAAATGAAAGTCATACAAACTACAACAAGTAAAACCATTTCACAAATCTCGAGACAAGGAGAAAGACAGAGAAAACTACTCAGAACTCATGGGGACTACAACAAAACTCGGAATTCATATATAAAATAAAAGTCATACAAACTACAACAAGTAAATAACTTATCTCTAAATTTATATATAAAATCAAAGTCATACAAAATACAACAATAAATAAACTTATTTCTAATTTCTCCCCAAGAAAACTCCTTGAAGTTCCTCTGAATCTCTTCCTTTCTTTACAGTACACAAAATTCCTCTTCGAAGCAGCAAGGAGGAAGAAATATCTCACTTTTCATCCACTCTTACAATCTCTCGAAGAATTCCTCACAATTTTGACACTCTAGTAAATTCTCTATACACTAATTGAACCTCTATAACCTTCAGGACCTCTCTAACATCCAGGAGCTCTGTAATTTTTGGCTAAAATATTCTTTTAAAGTTGTGGATGAGCTTTCCCAAGAGTTGCTTAAGCATCCCTTAAAAATTTTCCTCATCCAAAGCCTGGTTGGATATAACCGCCGAGCTCGCCAACGACGGCCTCGAGGGCACCGTTGGTAAACCGTTTTAATGAATTAATTTGAGAGTTTCGGGAAAATCGCGTCGTTGGCGTGGTCGATGGTGCCGTCGGTGCCCTAGTTCAATTCTTCACATTTTTGTCCTTTTTGCTCCAAATTCGCTCATTTTCGCATCTTTTTGCTCCAATGAACCTATTTTATCATTCCTGCAACAAAACATCAAAAATACCTTTCTTTAAAGTGCAATATCATAAAAAACAACATAAAATAGGTATGAAAATCTCAACATATTTTCCTTTGGTCAATACGGCATCCTACTCTCAATGTTTGAGGTTGGTTCCTAGATTTTGACTCTCTTTTTTGGATTGATATGTAAATTTCAATTCCTATCTCAGGGTCAGTACCTAAATACTGATTCCCATCCTCAATTGACACCTGAAACTTGATAATTTCAAGCCCACTCTCTAGTCTCCAGCGAGAGTTCCTACTTCTTGATTTCAATCAGATATGTACTTGCTAATTCGCCAACGGGAACAACTAGCACACAAATTCTACACTCCTTTATCTTTTGACATAGAAGTCTATCTTAGTTTTGCTGATCTCGTCGGTCAACGCCAATACACGCGGTGTGCTTGCCCAGCACACCACACCTATTGGGAGTCCATTTGTTGACCTCACTTTTGGTAGCAGTTTAGCTTTCTCTTTTTATTTTCATAAGGCCTAGCCATAAGACTTTCCTGTCAACTATTCTTAGAAAACTAGAAAACGAAACCTTACCATTAGAAACTCTAAACTTCTTCTTGCTCGACTTGAAGTTCTACATATTGATCATAACATCTAGCACTTGGTAGGTGGGGTCAGTATTGAGGATCTCAAGAAGAGTTCCCATAGGACTTCTTGACCTTAGGGTTGACCCTAGGTGTTGTTTTTGAGTTAGTTCAATCACTTACACTCACTTTCACCCACAATCACTCACAAATCCTAAACCCAAAATTATTGACTTTGATCCCGTGATCTTTTGGGAGACTCATGTAGATGGTCCCCTAAACCCACTAGCCCTAGGCTAGGGTTTAGCCAAGACCAGTACATAGAGGACCCAAATAGGAATTTCATTGGTCATGACTCATATAACGTGGTTGGCACCCCAATTCTACCAAAATGTCCAACTTGACCTTTTGCCCCTAAATCCACTCAACATACCTAAATTCCCATAAAAACCTAAATTTTACCAAAATTCTCAAATTCATCATTTGTGCAAAAAATCATTTTAAACCATTTAAAAATACCCAAATTACCCAAAACCACCCAAAAATTCCAAAATCTCCAAAATACCCCTAAATTTGCTAAAATTACAAAAATACCCTTAGCACCCCCAAAAATTCCCAAAACATCCAAAATCACTTCAAATGACTCCAAAACAAATTTTAGACCCTTCAATTGACCCTAATTTGGCCAATTTAACTATTTTGACCAAAAACCCCCAAAATGCCTTTAAGGACCCAATTTCCTCAAATTCACCTCAAATGTCCATCTATTTGAGCCCAATACCCCGCAATTTGAAATATAAACTCAAATTAAGCTTTCATTTGATCAATCCAAACCAAATCCAAGCCTAATTGGCCCATGCTTTAATCTCAATTTTGATTTAATTCAAAACCCCCAATTTTGGCCTTATGACTTAATCTCACCAAATTGAACCCCATGGCCTACTCAGTTGCCTCAATTTAGACCATAAATTCTTCAAAACATTCCTAAACATGAAATTTTAACTTTAATTGGCCTTGTTCAAGCCTCAACTACACTCAATTTCAACCCACATTCAAAATCCCCAAATTTGTCCCCAAATTGGCTATGTATCCAAATTCCACCAAATTGAATGCCCTAACCCCAAAATTGACACCCAATTTATGTTGTAAACTCTTCATGACATTCTTATAGATCATTTTAAACCTTTAATTTGGACATAGCCCAACCTTAACCTAACCTAGTCCCAAGTCTAGTCCATTATGCCCAAATTGAACAAAATTCCAAAATCCTTCAAATTGACCTTCCACTTGAACTCGAAACCACTTCAATCCTTATGTAAAAATCTTCATAACAATCATATACACAATTTTAATCAATCAATTGGGCTCAAATTCATGGCTAGCCTAGCTCAAGCCTAACCTTCAGCCATTTGGACTCAAAATTGGACCTATGTACCAAAGTTAACTTAGTTATCCTAAGGCCACTAAATTGATGACTCCATAGCCACTAATCTCCCCCTTGGACCACGATTTAACCCACCCAAGATGATCCATTGACCAAAGGTCCCCTAAATCAAGGGATTTGTTTCCTAAATTGCTTAAGACAAAGATATCTTTGCTAAAACCTATCACCAACCAAAATTAATGGTTAAGATAGATTCCTTTGAGATTCCTAAGCCACCTAAACACCTTCCCTGCCATGGCAAGCCACCCTAGTCACCGTAGGAGCCAAAATTGAGAGCTGCCACCCCTAAGTCAAATCAAATTTCAACAATAAGGGCCATCTCTTCCCATTGGCTCTTTAGAGCTCCTCAGCCCTCCATCTAAGCAGCTCTTTGCACCCATCAATTTTCCCTAAGCTTCCCTCTAAGCTCCTCTATTTAATCAGCTCCTCCATGGCCAAAGAAAAGTGTGCTAGAAATCCTTGGGGAAACTCTGTCCAATTGCTCTCAGGTTACTTATATGTTTGAGTTATTAGTATAATATTCTTAATAAAAACTGAGAAAATTTCTAATTACTAGAAGTATTACTCTATAAATAGATACAATTCATCACAGTTCATTATAACATTTAATGTAACTGCTTGATGTTCTTTATTTTTTAGATAGCATGTAACATACATATTAAATGGCTCTCTGGATTTCTAAAATATGGATAATTTTGGCCATGATAGAACGTCATTAACAATTTCATGTTCTTGATGAATTTGCTCAAAATAGTAGGAACATATAGTAAATCTCTTCTACAACAAGTTTGCTTCAAATATTGAGCTCCAAATGTGCTTTAATCTTAATAGCTTTTTTCCATTTTATTTAAAAATATATAAGATAGTAATATTTTTGAGAAAATATAGTAGTAAATTAGTCCGGCTAAAACATAGATATATTGGCAGATGCTCTATAAAGTCAAAGAAACAAGAAAGAAATATCCGTTCAAGCTTGCAAAAATAATAAGTGAACATGTACATCATGAATTCTCGAGAATCAACATTTTGAGTCCTTGTACACAACTCTCTAAAGAGTGTAGTGGTTTCAATCTATAAATTTGGTGGCATCTTTGGCAAGGCATTGAAAGTAATTGGTAGAAAGCACTGTGAAAGAATTGGCATTCATGATTTTTCTTATCGAATATCATCCTCATTCCAAAGTCAAAACAATGGCTCAAGCTTGATACACGTACAATAAGAAAAATCAGAGAATGCATCTACTTAAATATTACTACTTTTTGATCAATAATGATAAAATATGTAGCTTTGGATTTTATTCATTTACCTTCATTTATTTCTTGAATTTTTAACCCCCTCCTCTTACAAAGCACCTTCAAGTACAATCTTTCTTAGATGTTATCTTTTGCTTTGTCCTTAATATCCATCACATACTTGAAGATATTGTAAAAATATTTTTCTCAATATGCATAACATAAAGATTATATCTAATCAAATCTGTCCTCCAGTATAGAGGATTCCCAAGAAAATACTTTGCTTCAAACAGTTATTTATAACTCCAAAATCAGATGGATGATCTTAGGCTAATTATGGTCTCTCACTGATCTTTAGTACTTCGGTGATCATCAACCATAAATTTACCCTAGTTATTCTTGGGGTGGACTTAATCACTTAACTCAAATTCAAAAAATGAATCTTTATTCATTATGAATAAGTGATTGTGGGCTAAAAACCTTCAATGACAATTGAAACAAAAAATTTTTCTTCCATATTTTCAAGTGAATGTCTTGGACATATCCAAGCAGTAAGGACAAATAACTTTCCAAACCGTGCTCCAATGAGATAACATCCCATTAGTTTTGAAATACTAATCATCCACATAAAAATAGTTTCAGCTAGAAATTTATTCTTGTTGCGATATCATACTTCAACATACCTATTTTCCATAATATTTAAGGCTCATTAATTAGAGGCTAAAAGTAGATGTCAATTTATTTCTTTTGGCTTTGTGGATTAGTATGATTAATGTTAGAAATAAGAAAAACACAGACATGCATATATTATGGGAGAAACAATATGACATAATAATTACTGACCAATATGAATATTGTGTAGAAGTATGACTATAATGTGAGAACCCATCTGCATATAAATCAAGCCAAATGTTGTGTGATTCAGCTATAAAGTTTGAATAACTATGAAAAAAATATCTTTTGGCTTTAACATGTGATGGATAACTCATAGAATTAATGTAACAAATACAGTATTGTGCCATGTTTGTTATGCGTTTTACACATAAACACAATTAGTCTTTGAAGCTGATGTATGAGTGTCAAGTAGAAAAGATACTTTATGAATGCTTTTTAGTAATTTTATTTTCTTACTCCCTTGGTTTTAATCAATTAGCATCACAATATGCATTTCATCTCCACTGCATTAACTTTATAATGTATAATGCAATCATTAACATAACAATCTATTCTCTCAGATAGTAAAACTATCTTTAAAATTAGATTTTTGATTTTATACAAATCATTTGGAACTAAACTCATTTGAGGTTTCATCTCCTTTAAAAATGCTACTAACTGTTTGAATTATTTTTTAGGTAGGTTGAAATTAGATTTGATGCTTAGCGTTCTCAGCAAACCAAACAACTTTGTATGTATGGTGTATCCCTTCCATAATGGTTGATATGCAACCTTCTATAAATCGTATAAATATTGTTCTTCATTGTTTGATATTTTATCATCATCAAGAACACACCCAAATAAAATGAGCCCTGCATGCATCTTGAATCATTTTGTCATATCTGTTACGAATGTATCCAATTGGAGGATATAACTTGCTGAGGCACAAATTTGATCACACAAAACACCTGGTTCATACTCACGATATGCAGTATAGTACCAATAATTATGTTTAAATCACATCTGATATAGTTGTAATTTTATTTCTTCAGGTGATAGGTACACTTGTTTTTTATGTTTTGCACAAGGGCATCAAAACATTCTTTATGTAAGGTAAATGGTAAGTTTCAATGATACCTGCACTAATTTCTTAACATCATTTAAGAATTCATCAGTGAGTTCTTCTGTTCCCATGTACAATTTGTTAAACATCTATGATCTCAATTTTTAAATGTTTGTCTACAACATACATATGACTTTATATTTCAATACATTTAGATATTAGTCATACATAAATTTATTTTTATTCGATATCTAAAGCTAAAACTTCAATCATTACATACAAGATGGTACAAAACTTAAAAAGGATGATAAAGATGGTTTCTTACCTAGGAAGTAATTCAACCAATAACTAAACATTAAATATTCCGTGTAATAATAAAATCTATATAAGAAAGCAATTTTGCTCATAAGAAATGGTTTGTATTTAATATGTTGTAATCAATGAACATTACCACAAAAAGATAAAATAGAGATGGTTCTTTTTTACTCAACAAGTACTCTAATCCCAATGAGATGTCTTCATAACAATATATTTTGGGGGCTAATGAATTAATCTATTTGATATCATTTAAATGCTAACATTTGGGAAAATATATATGCTCACTCAAGAAACATAAGAGGGTTTCTTAGTTTTTGCTTAACCACCTTTAACCAATTGATTAAAACATACTATATATTATATCGATTTATGGAATTATCCTTCTGCATAATTCTACTTTGTTCTACATCTCAGTGAAATAAATCTTGAAGCACATTCCTCACCTATATATAAAAAAAAGCTTAGCAAATAATATGTCCTAGTTTAAGGTTTACTTACATTTTGATAAAACTACTCATAGTTGTAGCATTTAAATTTCTACCCCACCCAACGATAGAATCAAGGTTGCACTATTGTTTATAATAGCTAACTAAAACAGGGCACAATAAAAACTCATGAATCCATTCAATGGAATATCCAATGCATGATCTCTATAATTTATCGCTTAGCACGGGCTTATGAGTCACAATATCAACCTTTCATTACAAAGAGACTACCTTAGTTATTAAATTGTAATAGAAGCAGTCTAACTGTTGGTCTAAATCTTCATTCAAAACTAGTAATAGAAAAATTTAAAAGATCCCAAAAGCCATGTCCTCAAGTAGGAAGGAATCAAACAAACAAAAAAAAAAAATTAAAAAGAGATAACAACATACACAACACTCAAGAGATTAAAATTTACAAATAAAGCACTAATTTTATTTTTTGAAGCTACCAAACCAACGATATATGCATGCTGCGATCAAACCATTGAGAATTTGATTAAAATGAAAAATGTAAACTCGGATTTTATAAAATTTTTTGATATTTGAGTGAAAAATTGAAAAGTGGATGAAGTGGGTTCTTGCATTATAAGTATAAACGAAATCCGCCTTGCATAATGATTTTAGGTAGAACATATGTGGAACAATACAAAAAATGGGAGTTTCAGGTTCTATGATGTCATAATTTTGTCGTGCCATCTTGTGTTTGGCCGCAAAGTGCTATTGTTACCAATGAAACAGAGAAAGGGAGAGGAACTTGCAAGAGTTTTGTGGTGAGAGGGGGAGGAACTTGCGAGGCCTTTGGAGCAAAAGGGAAGGAACTCGTGAGGGTTGTCGAGAGAAGGGGAGAGAGAACCTCGAGAGGGAGGGAAACAATTGAGGCTCTACGACAGAAAATTAAAATTTAAGGGCACCACCATTGGATTTTCGTCGGATATATCTGATGCTAATGAAAGGGCATCAAAATAACTGTCAGATAGGTCAACACTATTAAGTAAAAGCATAATGTTAACTAGTTTCTGATGCTAAATTCAACAGATATGTTTTCCAAAAACATAAAAGTAAGGCAAGTCATCCCAATCTTAATTGTTAGTAAATCAATTTAAATCTGATGCTAATATTTGCATTGCAAAAAATTCAACAATATTTTTTATGTTATTTAAACTATTTCATGTAGTGTTCTAATTTGTCTGAGTCATACCGCAAAAAAATAGCGCGTAAAATAGAAGGTAGAGAGAGAGAGAGAGAGAGGGATGTGAATAGTGATGAACGATAAATTTATCATTCGTGTTGACCTTTCTCAAAATTTTTTTACTAAAGTTATGTGTCACTTGTACATGAAATGATCTTCTATTTATAACTGAGAGAGTACAATATAAGGATGCTGCATTTTTACCCCTACATTAATGAGGGATGTAAATGCTATTTTAGTTATTTTACGGTATGAGCCAATTGCTCAAGTATTTTCAAGTCCAATCAAATGAGCTTGTTTGGCTTTGACATGAAAAGGCCGATCTGGTTGGCCAGGCTGAGCCGACTCAGCACGTCGTCTGAGATTGTTAGAGTTTTGGTCGACATTAACTAATTTGATCAGATAGTTTGATCTACTGTAACTGTTGACCTTTGATCACTAGTGAGGAGCTTCTGTCAACAGAGCAACACTAAATTATCCAGCAGATTGTAAATCATTGTGACCCATAAGACAGCTCGCTCCTAATATTTGGAGAGCCTAGGGGCTGTCTATATGATTCTTTGCTTAATTGTTATACCTTTATCTCTGATAATGATCCTCAAGGTGCCTCCGTGGGATGGTTGGTGATATTAAGAAACTGAATCTTTCCTCGGGTCGGATCCACCGTGGGGTAGGTAGCTACATTCGGTTAGCTTTCTTGTAGTGTTTAGTTTGAATTTATCTTTGTCTCTGCATTGTGTATTTGTATAACCATAAATAAGAACAATTCTAAAATTACAATTCTAATATTTGAATACCACCACAAAAAAATTTGACAAACAATAAAAAGATTACTTCTTAGCAGAAACATTAAAAAGAACCGTACAATAAAAAAAATGACAAATTATCCCAAACGACCAGAACATTTTTTAACAAATATATATAACTCACATAAAATACAAAGAACAATTCTAAAAAAAATTATCAAACAATCCTTTGCTCCATTTAACAGCACAACACGACAAAACACTATACAACATAAGATAACACCAAAATAGAAAATAATGTTAAAAGCAAGCCCTTACAACCGCAAAAGCAAGCTTTAGGCATCACATAGCATTTACAGTAAATAATTCTCTCGGCTTCTATCTGCTTAATATCCTCTTTAGCGCAAATTAACTTTATGCACGTAGAGGCCCAGTGGAGAATTTCATTGTGCTTTGCAGCGACTCCACGTGAATGGAAGCTCTCTCTCTCTCTCTCTCTCTATCATCTCATAAAAAGAAGTTCTTTTCAGGGAAGAAGAAAAGTCCATGGATTCCCATTCTTTTTAAATCAGAAGCAAGATGTGGTGTGGACTATTCTCTCTGTTTTCTGCAGTTTAGTGAAGTGATGGTGGCGGTGGTGGCGGTGGTGGTGGGCGGCCCCATGCGTTTTCCTTTCTATTGAGAGAGACATAAAGTAGGCCTTTTTCTTCAACTGCACGCGTGCCTGGATTGAAGAATTTATGCTGGAGAGAGCGAAGGCTTGTTTGTTCGCTCTACTGGACTATTTCTTACTCCTATAAATAAAGAAAAAAATGAATGGATTGATAGTTATACAAGTACAATTTTTTTTCAATGCGGCTGATGATTGATATATGATGCATAATTCTTGCATTGTGTATTTGTACCAATCATTGGTTGGATCATCCTCTTTACATGCACCGCGTGCAACTTTTCTTTTGGACGTACTGAAAAGTAGAAAAGGTTGATCTTTTGCTAAAATTTCAGATCGCGCAGATGGGGTCAACACGATAAATTAACTTTTCCTTCAGACAGCGATGATAATGGTTAAATAATGCAGCGCAAGGGACCGTATGTTTAGCGTTGCATAATCATAATTAATTATCTTCCGGGTCATGATCAGAACCTTTTTCCATTAGCATCCTATGCAATAGAAAGTTGATGCAACTTCATAGAGCACATGAGTAAATTTGTCTAATCCTAGTTGATTGTTGGAAAATTAGTGAAACATAATTCAAATACTTAAAACCAAGGATTTAAAAGAAAATGAAAAACATAAAAACAAAGAAAAGAAGGTTACGCATGTTCAACCAACACATAGCTGCATCTTGCTTTCATCATTGTTGATTTCACTATCATTTCAATTGTAAATAGCTACAATCGTAATTTCAAAGATATAACCAAGGAGAGTACCCCTTTCTATCTACAAAAAAGGTATAGAGTAGCCCAAAATAAAGTAAAGTTTTCAGAATGCCCTTAATGATATAATCCACCTATAGTGGATATTTCTATAAAGTGCTTTGCCCAATAATCCAATAATGGGAGCTCTCCATCCACCTTCGAAACTCCAGCAATCAACCTTAACCTAATGTCGAGGCGTAACTAGATTTGTGTACTATGATTTCCATGGGGATGAAAAATTGGGCTCCACAACATAAAACGGATTACACTTATGATAAAGAATCACAACCTTATGATGCAATTTTCCATGGTTAAAAATAGCAAATAATTATAATAAAGTAAGATATTCAAGAATAAAGAAGATAAATTGGCAACAGGATTGGATTGTTAGTTTCAGCCAAAAAAAAAAAGTTTGAAAAAACCTCACAAATTTAAATTTATTTCTTTAACTATTATGAAAATTTTATGACTAGTAGTCAAGTAGATGACTATTGAAAATAAGATAATAAAAGTTTACTTGTTTTGAATAGATATCCTATGGTAACACCTTCATAATAATTGTTAACAATGATTCATACTCACTAAAACTTCCACCCTCTTTCAACCTCTTTTGTTGTCACCTCATTAATGAGTGGGATCTTTCCTACCTTATCATCAATTCATGAATTATTATAACTATTTACAATTATTATTTTATAACTATTCTTCGCAAATTTTACATCTAATGAAAGCTCACTTAAAATTACATTAATACTATACAAATGTTGGACTGAATATGTAACAAATTTTATCAATTAATTTCATGTTAGTACACTTGATCAATACATTATCACAACTATTTGGCCTTTAAAACTCCCCTCTTTCCTTTCTTCTATAAATTTTATTTGATGTCAACTTTCATTATGGCAATGTATCAAGCTTTTTTCCATTATTAGTGTCTACATCACTACATTTCTACAAATTAATGTCTTCATTCCAAACTTTGTTGTATGACCATAAACTTCATATGGTACTGTCATTTTTTCATTAATTTTCATTTTTTGTTTTTTCCTTAGAGAACTACTATTTCACTCTCAGTGGAAAAAAAAATAATCCTTTCATATACTTCACCTCATGTAATTTTGGAGTTGAGAAATAAAACTTAAATCCAATGGGAAGTTACAAAATATCATTTAAGCATACTAAACTATCTAAAGTGATAATGATTACTTTAATGGTTCTTGAAGAAAGGAAACAAAATTGGTCATTTATAAGGCATAAGAAATTAAAAAGGTGTGTTATGAGGATATGAAAAAAAAAGAATAGTAGGTACTTATGTCGAAATACTCTTATTTATTATTTCCTCTCTTGTAGTTCCTTTAGTGATAGAAAGATGACCATTTGTTTTTATCTAAACCACTAAATCATGAGCTATTTAAAAATATGTACTTTCGTTTCTTTTTCTATTTTTATTATTAAAGGAGTAATCAATTTATCTATCATCATATAGTTTCCTTTTTCGAATAAATCTTGCTTCTGAATCATATGAATGATCAGGTGAAGGGAAGAATCGAAAAAGAAGGACAAACGACAAAGATGACAAACAAGAGAAAGAACATGGAGAGCTTACGTGGGATAAACCTCGCAAGGGTAGACCAAGCATGTCTGCCCAAAAAAGATTTGGTAGAAGAAACTTTGACCAGTATCCACGAAAGAATACCTACGGAAACAACCCACAACTAGAGATTCAGGTGTATTTGCCTGTTATGGGGTCAAGAGCACTAACAAAAGAATATTTCATTGTGGTTATTTACATCTTGGGGATACCAAGAAAACTCTTAATAGAAGGGGTTTCGCTCATATTATCATATACCTGGGAAAATAGGTCGTCAAAGTATGGTTATTTTGTGAGTGAATTAGTTGCTGCTTTGAAGCTCTCACTATGCCATTAGGTAAAGAGTGAGTCTATCACATCCAGATTTGGTAGCTACTCATCGACATACAGAGCCTATGAAGTAACCATAATCATTTGACGGATATATCCCAACACGTCAAAGCACAGAACGGTCAAAAGGTCAGAGGAGAAAACGTCTTATCTCAAATAGAGGATAGATCATCAACATTGGGCTGTCAAAATGATATCAACAAAGTTAAAGCAGCGATAGAGATAAACATGGGTAGTTAATGAAAGGGAAGAGTAGACCCTAGAATGTAAAGGTTTCTAGTTCAGGGTACCACAGACTTATCATCCTAAGCTAGTATGACCATAAGTCTAGCCGGTCGTGAAGGTAGTTGACCTAACACATTCAGAGATCACTGGTCAATAATCTTTGAATTGTGTCATCTACGGAAAACTCAGTAATTGACCCGACCTACAATTACATTAATTTCTATATTTCTTAAAATTGACAAAAAATTGGCCCAAATTATAGTTAGCAGCTAGTGTAAATAAATGAAAATAAACAATAAGTTTTCCCACTAGGGGTACTATGAAAGTATACGTATTGTTTCAATTAATATAGAATTTTCTTTAAAAATGCCAGAATTGATCCCATCAGGAAAGCATAAACTCTTAAAATTAACTTCAAACACTATCTAAATTATAGATAAATATGATATGAGAACATATCAAAATGTTGTCACATCTTAACACTAAATTTAAGCAAGAAGTAACTTTTAAATTTAAAACTTTAATAAAGTTCAAAAGACTAATAAGTTATATAAATGAGTTTGTATGTTATAAAAAGATCTTTCCCCTTGCAGAGAAATGTTATTTAGTGTAGGATTTGAAGATGGAAAGGATAAAATGATGAATTGTGTCAAATAGGAGCATTCCTATTCTTTACCCCCTCTCGGTGCTAGCAAAAAACATTTATTAACCTAGAGTTTATCACCAACTTGTGTTGTAGTACTGACTAAATTCTGGTTTCTCACTTCAAGATTACCCACTATACCCTCTCTATAGGACCTACTATAAAACCTTACGATCCAAACTTTAAACCAAATTGATTAAATAATCTAGTCTGTCACCCAAGGAACATGAATTCTTTGCCCATAAAAACTTTTATCCCTATCCATTTGCACTCCCCCAAAATGATTACAACAGCTCTGCCCCAAGTTGAAATGTGGTACTCACTAGTTGGTGAATTCATAGACCTCCCAAGTCATTATGTTTCTCAACTGATTTTAACAGTACAAATGGCCTGTTTGCAAAGTCAATGAAGAACATGTGAAAGTACCATCACAATGTTTTAAATATAAAAGAAATCTTCAAATCATACTTATCCCACAAGTTTACTTCCCAAATGTAATGAGAAAGAAAGGAAACTACTCATAATTCATGGAGATAAAAAAAACAATTTGTATTAAAATCCTAGTCTTACAATAAAAAAATTAAACACATATACAATAAATTTATTTTTATGTCTTCTCCCCAAGAAAATCCTGAAATTTTCTTGAAGCAATCTCTAAACTCTATTGCAAAAGAACACATTCACTCACACACACAAACACACACATTCTCAAAAAAAATCTCTAAGGGGTCCTCTTTCATTTAGAATTTGGCCTTATTAATAGATAACTAAAAATAATCAAGGGTTACTTCAAGCACACCTTCAAAATTCAGTCAAATTTAATGGATATTCTAGAAAGTTGGTTACTGTGCTATAGCGTAACAGTGCTCAACCCGCTTGATACTTAGCGCTAAGGGTGGCGCTATGGCTATATACAAAATCATCCATTTTTGCTTCATTTTATCCTCATTTTATCTAAATGTCCATTCCATGTACATGTCGGTCATCTTTTTGTTGAGAAAAAGATGTTTGATTTAGTATAATATATATTATCATAATTTTGAGAAGTAATATTTTAATTTTGAAATACGAGACCGAATTGATCTCATATATATAATAGTTTAAATACGCGAGAAAAAACACTGTAAGTGATACATCTATTTCGAGAAATAGACATTTTACTTACTATTTCAACTTGATTAAATAAAAGAAAAAAATTATGATGTCTATTTTAGTCTGTGAACCTTTTATGTTGACCAACAAACTTCCCTATATAATATGAAAGATTAGATAAGGTTTATATTAGGTCAGGCTTTTAAAGCTTCCTATAAGGGCAAGCCCCTATAGTTAATTATATCTTAAATGACTGAGGTCACCTAAGAAAGCTCTCAATTTAGATCAGAAAATATTTTCTTCAAGAATTTCAAAGGGTGGGTAGGACTTTTCAAAGATCGGACTAAGGAGTGTTAAATGGGAAAAGACTCAAATTTGGAACATCGTTATGCAATCCAAAGGGAACAAACTAAGGGTTGTCATAGATTCTCATGAGAACCTCGATGACATCTCAAGCTATTCTATGGTTTGGCTTCAATTATGAGATAAAAATCATTAAATGTTTCATCCTACCAATTATTATTATTTAAGGCTTACATTTGCATGACACAATCATACAAAAAAAGCTTGGAATATAGTAGGATTTTTTTTACAACGAACGACAACCTCAAAATCCTAAAACGAGTTAGGTCTTAATTTGCACAACATGACTGTACAAAGGCCTAAAGATGAAGTGAGGATTTATGTTGCACTAATCAAATGACCTTGAAATCCTATGGCTTGTTGTTTAATTCTAAGGAAAGACTTGATGTTGTAGATCGACCTGCTCTGCTGTTGTAGAATGCTGCCCTCGAAGTTTGCTCCCTATTCTTCGGTGAAGCAACAATCCCAAAGTCGAAGGTTCAAATGTTTAAATGATAAGTATATTCAATCATTATGGGGGGAGTTAAAGTTGATTAGAGTGACATTAGTTAGGATATCATGGTTCCCTCATCCCTATACCACCATTTTCTTTTGAATTTACTTTGCTTAAAAGAGTCGTTAAGCTCATATAAACTAGGAAGATCTCATTAGCAACAATGGGTTATCTCATCCGAGGGACTCCCATAAATTCAAAAGGACGTGTTATGAAATTATTGTTTCGTTGTTTAGTTTTGAAAATGCTGTTTAATTTTCAAAAATAGTTTTGCAATTTTTAATTTTAATAAAAAGTTTTGTAATTGAAACAAGTGCATATATGAAATGCAATAAAGTAAAAAAGAAAGAAATAGTATTGCATAAATGTAAATGCTTACCTATCATCTTCTCACACTCCGACTGAAAGATTAGCTTTGCAGTTTATATAATTTTTGCAGGAATTTAAAGAAATTGCAAGAACAGATAACAAGAAGACCAGTTGAAGGTGTATCTACCAAAACCTAGATCATCACTTGGTGGGTCGTTAAATGTTTTAATGGATGTTTTTTTAAATAAAGAATAATTAGTTCAATTTTTCTTCAAAGTATCAACGTGATTTTAAATTGTTCGGGGCATAACCCTAAACAACTTTTAAAATCCTTTAAAACAATTCAAGTTCATTTGATCTTATTATACTTTTCAATTAATCATCCAAATTTTAGACTTATTTTCAATAAATTAATACACCCTATGCACAGTGTGTCTTGATATTTTATTTATTCCATGAGTGTGTAATTAGTAGTCACTTAATGTTTTACTTAAAATTTATGTGAGTGAATACCTAAGGGACAAACTCAAAGTCATTAAGAATTTTATACCCCAAATTAAAGTTAGGCTTCTAGTGTTTTCAAAATGTTCATAATTAGTTATATTATCTTTTATAAACCTCATTAAACAATCTTGGATTAAACCTGGTTCAGTACTAAGCCCTTAAAAATTTCATGGAAAAATTTATAATACTTAAAATGTTAATTTGAGTGAGATCTATTCTCATTAAAGGATCATGTTATCACCTAATCAGTAATTAGTGGCTTCAAATATGTGGATTATTATCTTCCTAACTTAAGCTCACTACTTTTAGGATCATAAAATTGAATTAACCTCCAAGTCATAACAATTTATGAAATTATAGTTTTACCCTTATCATGAAAAGGTGGCAAATTGGTTTCTACCTTTTAACCCATTATATTTCAAATTTCCAGAAGAGTTCACTACGATCAAAATTACCCATTTTCCCTTTAGGTTAATCCCAAACTTTAATTAAGGTATCAAATCCAAAATTTCCATTTTGCCCCTAAGGCTCTCAACTTCATAACTCGTCTAATATAAGTCAAATGACTTTGAAATTATTATGATACCCCACTCATGGGTAAATTAAAATATCAGAGAAGAAAATGTGATTTTTTTAATTTTTATTTAATTTATCTAATTATTTTTACTCATAAAATCGAATATTCGATGTTAATTTATTTAGTTAATCAATATAAAATTTTTGTTCATGGAAAAGGTATTGGAGGTTCAATAAGGTAGAGGACCACTTGGACAAAATTTTATGATTTTTATAATTACTTTTATTTATTAAAATTATTTATTGATTTCAGTGATTAATTAAATACAAAATATGTTTTAATTTTAGAAATTACTTTTTATATTTTTCTTAAATCTCCTAACTAAATCAAGAAAATTATTTTAAGGGGTCCCAAGTGATACGGGGAATATTACGAACAATTTGGTGCATTTTAATATTTTTAGAATATTTGATTATTTTTAATTCAAAAAATACCTAAAATGAACTAATTATTTTAAAATAAATTTTATTTTTCCTAAGTGTCTCTGATCACATAGAACCAGAAAATCGCTTTTCATAATTTTCCTAATTATAGTTAATTTATTATAATTATTTTATTGCAAAAGAAAGCCATTTTACTTAGAAATTAGATTTTAGTGATCAAACAAATTTAAATGAGTTTCAAATTTTTATATTGAGTTAAAGTGGTCATTATTTATAGTATGGGACCATCTTTGTTAACTTATAAATATTATTTTATTCATTTTTATTGTAGTGAGTTTTTATGATTTAACTAACCATAGTAATTTATATAGACATTTAAACTTAACTTATATTTTTCCAAGAGTTCAGTGACCACAGTAAACCTACCAAAAAAATTCCATATTTTTCTTATTTATAATTTAATTTATAAAATTATTTTAAGCAAAGATAGACAACTTAGGCTTGAAAATTAGGGTTTCAAAGCTAGAGATGCTCTCTGACCATGGAAAATCAGAAAACATCCAAATTAACATGAGGAATCAACCCCTATGCTTTCAAGTCTTTGTGATTATTATTTACTTAAGAAGAACTAAATTAATCTAGATTGTCTTTAATTAATTAAAAATCAGAGACAAATCAAATAATTTTTATTTTTATTTCACATTATTCTTCTTTATTTTTTTAGCAAGAAAATAATTTTATTTTATTTTTACAATTTTTCTACACCAAGTTATGGTTTTTTTAAGTTTTTGTAATTGTTTAAATCATTTAAATCTTATTTTCCTACTTAAACACGTGGCGCTCAGCTCATTCTACGATGACTCCAAACTTCGCGTGTCACGCTCCCATTTGACGCTACGATCTGACTCGACAGCCACATGACACACTCTTTATGTACCTATCCTTCATCCAACTTCATCTCAACCACCCATCAAATAAACGCTAAAACAGGACAAAATCCGTTCATCGTCCCCAAGTGACCTAACACAAGAACTGTCAAACTTGAAACCCGAAGATCTCATTTGATACTTATTGAAATTGCTTGAGGTTTGTTCCTACACCTTCATATAGTCTAGAAAAAACTATATATACAGCCACATGCTCATGAAATTAAACTTTTCTTCATAAAATCCCAAATCAAGCTTGATTTGGGGGAAAATGAGCTATACCTTTTTCTAAGAGGGGAGGCCTCAATAAGATGCTTGGAGAAGCTTCGATAGAGTCTGGCAAACCACCTACAAGTGTTCGTTCCCTCTGATGAATGCTTTGAGAAAGACTTCTTCCTACAGATGGGGAGATCTTGGTCTATGAGTGGGTTAGAGTGCTCTAGAGATTGGGCTTTGAGTGGGGTTCTTCTCCTTTTGGTTTGTGGATGGCAAGGAGCAAGTCAATTTGAGATTTTGTGGAGTTTGAGGAAAAGGCCTGAAATTGAGCTCAAACAGAGGAGAAGATGGCTAGAAGATGGTTGGAATGAGCTTAGAAGGTCTTGGAGAAGCTTTGGAAGCAATTTGGTCGAGTTTCCCTTAAATTTTTTGCACTCTTGCTTCTTGGCTGTGGAGGGGGTGATTTAAATACAGGAGCATAGGGCTCTAAGAGGGATGGCCAGCGGGTGTAAAAGGGAGCTTAGGTGGAGGGAAGAGAGGCTCCAATGTTCAATGGGAGTGAGCCAAGTTAGGGAGTTTTAAATTTTGTTTTTTGCCATGGGGAATGATCCCGACTTTGTGTATATAGAGATGTAAATTGCGATGTATGCAATTATATTTATAATATTTTAATATGGGGTACTACGCAAGTATAAGTATCATTATCAAGTAATATAGAACTTTCTGATTAAGTTTTGAATATTGAACCCACAGAAAAGATTAATTTTAGATAAGAAAATACTTAGCAATATATATTCTTACTCAAACTTAAGATGCTATAATAGAAATAAAAGTTTGATTTGTTTTGCAATTTTTTGATCATAAAAAATAAAGTAAGCAACTAATTAACTTAACTGAGACAATACCATCTCGGATCTTACATGTTCTTACAACTGGTTTTAACATCTTAATTGGTCAAATCAAGAAGTAAATGAAGTACAAACTCTTGAATCATCACAACTTCTTCCAACATTGAAGTCTAAAACTTCACAAAACTTCCTTTAAACATTCATTCACTTATCATTTTACGGAAAAAAGTAAAGAAAACTACTCAGAATCCATGAAAAAAACACAACCACACATGAGTTTAAAAGTAGAAATCACGCACACAAACAATAAATCTAAATTAAAAATCAAGTGGTCACAAAGATAAACACTCATCTCAAATTCTCTCCACCAAATGTCTTGAAGTTCTTTTGAATTCTCTTCCTTCTCTCACAATATAAACTAGCACTCAATAATAAAAAATAAAACAAAGTAAAGGTGGTTGGCGACGACGGTAGTTGTAAATTTTGGTGGTTGGTTGCCGACCTCTTCTTTTGGAAAATCTAAGTCTTTTCTTATAAAAATCCAAGGGGTGCCTTTGTGTCTCTCCAAAAAAGTGTCTCCATTCAATGAATCTTCTAGAAGTTGTCTCCTCAAAAGTTAATTGAATGAATTTTTGTGTACATGGGCTATTTCCCACATTTTTATCAAGGGTTGCTCCAAACACCTCTTCAAAGTTTTGCTCCAATTAATATTTCCTCAAGTAACTAACTTTGGTGCTTAAGCGCGAAGTACGTGGCGCTTAGGCGCGGATGCTCTGACGCTTAGGCGTCAATTCTGGGCACTTTGACATCCCAATTCATTTTTACCCCTTTCTTCATTTTTTGTCCAAATTTGATCTTTTTCTCTCATTTTAGCATTTTCCATCTATTTGATTGTAACTACAAGAAAAAAAACACAAATACCTTTCATTAAAGAATAATATCTAAAAAATAGGTATAAAATTGTGTACTAAAACACTATATATTCTAGGTGTATCATGGACCTCTCAATTTTGGTGTTTTTCGGCTGCTACGCAAGCTGGCTAAGGCTGAGATGGTGGTTAGGTGGTTCAGCGGTGCTAGAGGAGTTAATGGTGATGGGCTTGGGGCTTTGGAAGGTTGGTAGCGAATCTTCTTTAGGTTTAGCCAATTTTGGGAAGAAATTCCTGATTTGGGGGACCCTTGGTCCATGGATCAAGTAGGGGTTAACTGGTGATGTGATTAGCATCCTAGGAGGACTATGCATGGCTGGAATGGTTAAGTAAGGGTTGAGTTCAATGAGTTAAGTTAATTTGGTTCATGATTTCAAATTTGGGGTTTTATGCTAAAGGTTGGGTTTAAGCTTGATTTGGGCTTAGATATGAACCCATTGATGGCTCAATTTAGTATAGGAACATGTCATTGGAAACTTAAGAAGTAAATTGGTGGGATTGGATTGATTGCAAGGTTCAATTTAGTGGAATTTAGCTCATGGTCAATTTTTGGTAATTTAGGCTAAACATGGGTTTGGATTGGCCTAGGGTTTGAATTTGGCTCATAATGTGTTTTTTGCATCAATTTGGTAAGAATTTTTTATTTATGAAGTTTAATTCAATTTGGTGAAATTTGGGTCTTAGGTTAAAATTAGGGGTTCTTAAATTGGACTTGCAAATTAGTTTTGAA
This sequence comes from Phalaenopsis hybrid cultivar, assembly GCA_002079205.1. Lineage (NCBI taxonomy): Eukaryota > Viridiplantae > Streptophyta > Magnoliopsida > Asparagales > Orchidaceae > Phalaenopsis > Phalaenopsis hybrid cultivar. The sequence goes on from JXCR01040904.1 coordinate 95,512, forward strand.
ATTAGATAAATAAGGTTTGAATTTGGTTTCAATTGGGATTTGATATGATGAATTTTGATTTAGAATTGAAAATGGGTGAGAATGAAGTCAACTTGGTGAAAACTGGGGGTAATTTTGGCATTTTGGGCCTTTAGTCAAAATTGGTCAATTTGGTAAAATTGCGCTCAATTGAGTGGTTCAAATTTGTTTTGAGGACATTTGGAATGATTTTGGTGATTTTGAGATTTTTTGAATTTTTAGGTTATGAAAGGCATTTTAGCAATTTTGGCAAAGTTAAGGGTAGTTTGGGAATTTTGGAAAATTTGGAGTCTTTTTGGGCAATTTGGGTGTTTTAAAGAGTTTAAGATGATTTTTGAGCAAAATTATGTAGTTTGGGTAATTTGGAAAAATTTAGGGTTTTAGGGCCATTTTAGTAGTTTTGAGAAAGTTTTGGGGGAAAACGCTAAATTGGGTATTTGGGTATGATTGGGGTTCAATAAGATGCTAACCATAAAATCACTCCTTTTTGAGCCATGAGACCAAGGGAACTCCCATTATGGTTCCTCCATGTGCTGATCTTAGTAAAACTATCCTAGGGCTAATGGTTTAGGGGACCATCCACATGAGTTTCCAATATAATAAGGGATCAAGATAGGCATGTTTGGTTAAGGGTTGAGGTTGTGAGTACATGTGTGGCCTATCAAGTGTGACAAAGAACACAACAACCAAGGCTAGCTCTAAAGCCAAAAAGTCCTATAGGGACTCCTCTTGAGCTCCCTCAAATAAGCTTCAGCTATTAAGTGCTAGAGGTTAGAACGAACATGTGGAACTTAAATATGAGCAAAAAAGAGTTTTTGAACTTCTAATGATAAGGGTTCCTTTATAAATCTTCTTGGAATAGTCAATAGGAAAGACTTATGGCTAGATCCTAAGCTTCTAAAGAGGAAACTAGACCTCAACAAAAAGTGAGGTCAATAAATGGACCCATAACAGGTGTGGTGTATTGGGCAAGCACACCGTACGTACTGGCGTTGATCAACAAGTTTCCAGAGAAGAGAGAATATTGAAACAGGCTTCCTCTGGGGAGCAGACATGGACTCTTATTGAGGATCAGAAGGCAAGTTTCTGGAGCAAACATTAAGGACACCGAGGGTCACAATGAAGATTCAATTTTATTAAAAAAAGATTTTAATTTTATTTGAAAAATAATTTGATTTCGATTTTAAGAAAACTTCAAGAATTAAGGATGAAAAAACTGAGTTTATATGGAAAAGCACAGGGACTAACTTCTAGCTTGAAGAGACCGATCAAGGACAAGAGGTGCTACATTGGGAAGGAAAGCTCTGGAACTCACATCCACCAAGAGGTAACAAAAGAAGTCAAAAATTAAGTATTGAATCCAGAATGAGATTTGGAAGCCTTGCTCCATTTAAGGGGGTCTCACACCAAACATGAAAGGATGAGAGTAGGATGTCTATTCCATTTAAGGGGGTCTCACACCTATCTCAAGAGATGGAAATCATAACTTTGGTACTAATGCGAGGATGGGAGTTGGAATATAGGTACTAACCCCAGAATGAGAATTAGAAGCCTTAATCCATTTTAGGGAGTCTCACATCAATCTCGTGAAGAATGAGAATATGATGCCTTAATCCATTTAAGAGGGTCTCACACCTTTCTCATGGGATGGGAATCCGAATTAGGTACTGATTCTAAAAGAGGAATTGGAATTTATGTACCAACCCTAGAATGAGAATAAGAAGCCTGAATCCATTTAAGGGGTCTCACACCGATCTCAAAAGGATGAGAATAGGATGGTACTAATCCTAACATAGGAATTGGAATTTAGATACCAACCCCAGAATGAGAATGAGAAGCCTTAAACCATTTAAGGGGGTCCCACACTGATCTCAAGAGATGAGAATTAGAATTTTGGTTCTAGTCCCAATATGGGAATTAGAATTTAGGTACCAACCCATAGAATGAGAACCAAAAGGCTTAATACAATTAAGGGGCTCTACACTGATCTCGAAAGGATGAGAGTATAATGCCTTACTCCATTTAAGGGGGTCTCACACCTATCTCAAGAGTTGGGAATCGGAATTTAGGTCTTGATCCCGAAAGGATTGTGAGTGGAGAACTTATGGAATTTTGTGTAGAGTGTGAAACTTGTGAGATGAATATGAAGTCTTGTGAAATTTGTGAAAATAATGTGGAATTTGTGTCGCGGAGAGTGGAAAGTTTCAAGGAAAATCATTTACCATTTTAATCATCACTCTTATTATTAAGATTATCAAATTTAATTTTTATTTTTCTTTAATTTTGAATTTTAATTTTCATTAATTATTAGATTGTTTTTTGTTTTGTTTTTTGTTCGTCATAATTTAGGACCAACACGTGGTCATGTGACTTTTCATTAATTGCACAAAAGAGACAAGTTAACAACATATTCTGGAATCTGACATAAACTTTGTTAAACGGCTTCAAACATGCAATACAACTGATCATATGTCAAAATTGTCCAAAATAACAAGTTGAATACATCGGTGAAAGCTTTAGTATCATATATCATATCCTCTTTGTTCTGACGCAGTGCAAAAAGTAAAATATGCTGTCCCCTGAGTAAGCTCGCGGTCAAGCTAACCTTCTAAGCCACACTTCAGACAGAGGTACTTTTGCGTATACTTAGAGGTACAATTATCTTATAGCTAATATGAGTGTAGTTCTTCCAATGTTGGATCTGGTTGGAATCCATATGATAACTTATTGTTGTCCCATTCTTCGTAATATAACCAAGACTCTACGGCATAGCACTCTAGGAGTTCAATGTTTTGTGAGGTCTGCTCCATTTCCTTTTAAAATCATCACTGAACCAACTGGTAGTGGAAATGCAACTGAAACTCTAAATTTTCTAGGTCCAACAATATATATCTCTTTTTTTAATAGGATGTTGCTTTTGCTCATGAACAAAAATATACAAAATGATCTGACAAAATCATGGTGATCCATGTGGGGAGGTATGCAGTCCCCTTCTTCAATAATGTTGATGATGCAACTGTTCGTGATGCAATTTGCTGGTAGTATACTCCATCTTACCATCAAATTGAACATTCTTTTTATCGCGGATGATAGGGGATCCATCTCGTCATATCTCAGAATGACCAGGGGTTCCCTTGCCTATCCTTGACAAAGTTGTAACAGCATCCACTATAGATGGTGATTCTGCCTTTTCTGCGCATCCATTTTTATGGTTTTGTATAAGTTTTATTCATCTGTAAATAGGATCGACCTCAATCCCTTAAATTAAAAACACAATCCAGAATCTTTATTTTATCGCTTTCTAAGAATACTCCAATGTGTAGTTCTAATCCTTCCCGAAAATCAACGATTTTTTCTCAAATTTTTTCATAATATTCAAACTTTTTCTTCCGGACCCTGCTCATTTTTTCTAACTCTATGGTAAAATTCCTTTATTAATGTTCGGGGTCACTCCTCTATCTCATCCTCTGGAAAAATCCATGATGGTGGCGGCACTAAGAACTATGGTATGTATGGCTCGACCTCTAGGTGGATTTCACTTTTGAACCTAATGCTAGAGGATGCTTATTTTTAAAACTTCCCATACTTCTCCAGGTGGAGAATGTTACACTCTGGGCACTCTGTAAAGGCTAACATTGATGGTGTTCTCCTTTGGATTTCTGCATTACACAAAGCTCATCGGGGATCCCAGAAGATGTAAGCTATGTAACTGTCTTTGGCATGCCCTCTGTTATCAGTGGACTAGTAGAAGTCTCTTAAATGCTTAGATCATAGATTTCTTCTTCATGTTTTGAAGCAAGCATCATAGCTGTCTCCTTGGCACATCTCTTTTTCAGTCACTCTGAGGATCTATCCTTGCAACGGTTGACATTTCTACACTACGACCTTCTCAGTGGTGCATAGGAACCCTTTTTGTGAAAGAACTGACTAAATCCCTCGTCGGCATTGTAACCATTGACTATAAGTGACTGACCCTTTCCATTGGGTCCTGTACATCTAGAAATCTTTATGACTTCTTCCTTTTCATTGTAGAATCATCTCTGGCACTGATTCTCAAAAGTGGTTCTAGTTCTTCTGCTTCATGGTGGCTGACTATACTCATCAAGGGGCCTTGGTAGTATGCAATGACTTGAATGCCACCCTGCACTACTTTCTCTTTGTCAAGTGAGAAATTTAAGCCATATTTAAAGGAGAAAATTAACTTCTGTCCTGATATTTTCCTGCAAAAGATAAGAAAACATCAACACACAGAAGTTCAAAACGAACAAGAATAATAACAAATTATTATTAAGTGGATTTTAGGATCATACGGGTTCAAGTATTTTATTTAGTTTAATTTGGAAAAATTAAAGATTAAAGGGAGATTCAAAAGTGCAAATTCAGATTTAATTTTCTAAAAACTGATTTTATTATAAAAAAATTAGACTCAGTCATAGTTGTTGGCCAAATAGCCATCCTCATAACAAGTAACACTTTCAAAAATTCATCTCAGAGGGCATTAAGTTGTATATTATTTCTCTAAATATTGCCCATTGATTGGCAGCATGGGCTTTTCACCCCAAAAATCCATTAGCTGGTCAGATCCTAGTAAATAGACCTTCTCCCTGAAAAATGGTCCCTCCCAAGTTGGTTCAAATTTTCCAACTATCCTGCGATGTGCTAGGATAGGTCTCAAAAGGACTAGTACGAGTTCACCGACATTGAACTTCAATGAGCAGACAAATATATTTGGAGCTCAGATCATCTTTGCTTGATAAAGCTCTATATTTTGCTGTGCCTCTAGTTGATTTCCTTTGAGACTTTCCAATTCTTCAAGTCGGAGCTTGTTGTTGTCTTCAACTGTAATCTGGTTAGTGATGAAGACTCTAAGAGATAGTAGTTGAACTAACAATGGGAGTACAACTTCAGACCCATACACGAGCGCATACAATGTGCACTTAGTAGAAGTTTTGAACATTATTTGCTAGGCCTACAAAGTCTCTAGCAACTTCTCATGCCATCCCTTCCTATTTTTGTATAATTTTTTCTTCAAAATTTGCACAAGCGTATTACTAAAATTTTTGGCTAGGCCGTTCTCTCTAGGGTAATAAATTGTAGAGTACCTCCAAGCTATCCCATGTTGTTTGATGAAACCGTTGATCTTGGTGCTCTTGAAGGTGGACCCATTGTCGTAAATTACTCTACGCGAAGCATTGAAATGATAGAAAATTTGACTTTTGAAAAACTAAAGAATGTGGTGCACTGTAACCTCTCGCAATGACACTGCCTCTGCCCTCTTGGAGATGTAATCCATGGATGTGAGAATAAATTTATGTCCCTTCAAAAAATGGAGGTCTATCGGACTGACAATATCTGAGCCCCAACACTTGAATGGCCACGAGGTGAAGGTTGGGTGTTGCACGTTTAGAAGTTGATGGATAAACACTCAATGCACTTGACACAGGTTATATTTTCTGGCAGTATCCATGCAATCTACCAACATTACTGGCTAATAATATTTGAGTCTCTAAATTTTCATCTTCATCTTTAGACTTCACTACTTAGGCATCATAGCCACATTTGATCGAATGAGCTTCTATAGAGGAAATTACCTACCAAGTAGTACAACATAGCTCTTCTTATGATATGACATGCTTCCTACTTATCATCTGGTATTTGTCCTATTTGTAAATATTCTATTTTTGGCTTGCTCTAATCTTCAAAATTCTCTACTACTGTAGCTATTAACTCTTCTTCTTTTCTGAATCTGCCTAGACTATCGAGGTTGATCTTTTACAAAACTTGGCATCATTGTACTGTAATATTGATTGAATCCTCCTGCAGACATGACAATTCCTTAACAAGTTTGGTTAAAGCATCGACATGGATATTATCTTCCCGAGGAATCCTATACAGTGTCAAACTCGGAATTTATTCTAACAATTTCATTGCGTACTAGTGGTATTCTACTAACCTCGACTTCAGAATCTTGTATTGGTCGGCTACTTGCTAAATGACGAGTTGTGAATTGCCATAAATTACAATGTCTATTATGTCCGTTATTAACGTAAATTTTTGATGTTACGAGTGTAGGGTGTCCAACTGCTTGACTCGAAATAGTTTACGGCCTATCCGTAATATCCGATAGTTTGGGCACCCACCCAAGACATTTTAGCGCGTGTTGAGGGGCACGTAGCCAGGGTCATTATGTTAGGCTTTGGCTTTCTCCTAAGTAAATGTCGGCAGGTATTTCACACCTCAGATGGCTTTGGTTGGGCCAATAAGTGTTAATCTCCGCGTCGTACGGGAAAATGACTCAAATTGACCCATCCACTGGTAAGCTTGTTCGGATGACTCCGAATGATGAAACAGACTGCGCCGACGTGCTCGAGATGTCAATTTCACATAGGGAAGATGTATATTTCACCATAAATTTGTGGCATATTAAAATTGATGAATTATCATTTTTAGCCTGATCATCGAATAAGTGGCTTAAATGACCCCGAATGACAAAATAGGCCATACCAAAGCGTCCAGAACATTGATTTTAACGAAGGAGGAACTTCATTTTAAAATGATGGCGTGTTTGGCCTAAAATGTGTGGGGACGATTATTAAATTAATAATAATTATTATTATAATAATATTAATATTAATTTATACTACCCCTAGAATATAATGTATCTTGGCTATGGATTACTTCTCTAAGCTATTGGACAACACTTCTTCCTCGAATGACTCAAATTTGTATCATCATAAGTCTATTTTGCCCATTAGCCATCTCCTATATGCATATGACATAATTCTTTTTTCCAATTCCACTAAACCTACTGCTAAGCAAATTATTCATGGCTTATGGGTATTTCAACAATGCTTTGGTATGGAATTTAGTCCTTCCAAATGGACCTTACTGTTTAGCTGCAGAAATAAGGATCACCTTTAACAGTGGGCACAACATGTCACTGGCTTTTCTATTGCTTCAACTCCCTTTAACTATCTTGAGGTCCCTCTTATCAAAAGAAAGGTTATCACTCAAAAACATGATAACGACCTTCCCACAATACATTTTACAACTTTTTGGCATGAATTAAAGTACTCAGGTTCATTTGGATAGATGCTTCAATAGGTTCTTATGGTTCGGGCAAAGAAAACAGTTTCACCAAGATAACTGCCAGAAAGTTGCAAGGCCAGCTGTTGATGGGGGTCTGGGCTTTATAGGGCTTCTTTAGCTACAACATATTAATCTATGCAAGCTTTGGATAATGTTCGGGCAGTAAGATTCTCTCTTGACCAAATTTCTCATGGACAAATACTACAAAAGACATCACACCAATCAGGCTGTCATGAAAATGAGTGACTCTAAACTTTGGGTCAATCTTTTCAAGGTTAGCAAACAAGCTGAAAACATGTTCCTATGGGATTTGGGACATGGACATATCAATTTTTGGTTGGACAAATGGTTTCCTGAGGATATGTAGCAACCTCTTCATCAGAATTTCAATTTTGATTTAAGGGTGGCTGATTGTTGGGAGGAGAATAAATGGTCCACTGATTTACTAAATACCTTGCTGACACAGCCTTCTACTGAAGCCATATCTAAGCTTCATATTGATGTTACAAGAAATGACTCAATTGCTACCCCTAAGAGCAACTATCATTGTATTACTCAAGCTATCTATTCTAGATTGTATCAATTGGTCTCTGTCCCTTGGAGTGATTGCATTTGGAAAATTTTCCTCACTCCATCTATGAATTTTATGGGTTGGAGATTATTCCACCAGTTCCTGCTTATCGATGACATCCAAAAACTTAAAGGGTTGCGGGGTCCTTCTAGATGTTGGTTATGTCTGCATGCAGAAGAATTTACTGCTCAACTCTTCTTTCAGTGCCCCTACTCCCAAGCTATTTAGACATAATTCATCATATTTTTTTCAACTAATACATTGTTACTGGAACGGAATCAGCTCACTCTCTGCAGGTCTAGCTGTGCTAAGGCAAAGTTAGGGTATATTCAATTTATCCAGACATGGTTTATATGGATGGCCAGAAATAAGGCTAAGCTTGATAATTTTCACCTTTTTTCTCTAAAAGATGCTACCAAATGCAAGACATTCCTCCTCATACTGATCTCCTTGAAAAACATTCCAATTATCTGCAATGTATCTTGGCAGGGTGGCTCATCCAAACTTGAGGTAAAATAGGTGTTGTGGGTGAGACCAAGCCATCCTTACATTAAGTCTAACATTGAGGGCAGCTTTTCTTATTAAGGTGTTAGTATAGGGGGATTTTTCAAGGACTATGCTGGCAGATGTCTCCTCTTTTTCCAATCATCCATGTTTATCAAGGATGCCCTCGAAGCTGAGGTGGTTGCTATCTCTTGGGCTATTAAATTAGCTACCCTTAAGAATTGGGATGCTCTACAGGTGGAAATAGATTCTGCCTTACTATTGAAGGCTCTCACTATGGAAGACTCTTACCCTTAGCACATTGCTCATTTTCTTAGGAAATTCAAGGCTCTGAGGACCCCATCCTCCATCTACTTTACTTTCATAACATGCCTGCCAACTGTTTAGCCAAGTTTGGGAATGCTTCTAACTCAACTATGGCATCAAAAACCCCTTCATCTTCTTTTCCTTTTCTTTTGGGTCAGGACGTTTTAAATGTCTCTTACCTTAGAATTTGTAATTTAATTTTAAATGAATAGAATCACCCCTTATATATATATATATNCCAAATTGTGTTCAACAAAAGAGTAAAGTCAGAGATAAAGCTTTGGATATCTGACCTGACTGGTTTTTGCACTAGCTCCCTCCCTTTAAAATACTTGGGCACTTTGTTGTTAAAAGGGAGAACAAGACATGTTTAGTTTGTTAAGATTGTCTTAAAAATTAAGGATAAACTAAATTTCTGGTCCGGTCATTCTTTTCTAATGAAGGTAGAGTCACTCTTTTTAAAAGTTTCTTGGCTGCTCTTCCATCCTATATCTCACAGGTTTCAGTCATGAAGAAATTTATCCAGTCAACTCTTGAAAGAACTTTCAACAGATTGCTTTGCGCAGGTCAGAGAAGACAAGTGCATTGGGTCAGATGGCAGAAGATTTTTGGCAGTACTAGAGCAGGAGGACTGGGCTTTAAAAACTTTCAACAGATTACTCAAACTAATTTTTGCAAACTTTGGATCATGTTTAGAGCTCAGACATCTCTTTGGGGTAAATTTTTGAATGGAAAATATTGCAAAGAACTGCATCCCTCCCTGGTTTCCAGGAGATTGGGATATTCTAGTATGTGGAAAAATATGCCAAAAATAACAACCAAGTCTGAAAATTTCTTTATTTGGGAAGTGGGGGAGGGCATACTTAATATGTGGCTGGACAACTGGACTAGTGAAGGCAAAATCAATCCTCAATCCCTCTCTCCTTTTAATCTCTCTACTCAGGTGGCAGAATTATGGACTGATGGTAGTTAGATCCAGGAAGCTCTAAGAAACATTCTTGATAATAGCCTTACTCCATAAGGTTATGAAATTCTCTATTGAAAATTCTAAGAAAGATAAACTAATTGTGAAAAAGAATGTTTCTCAGACCTGGTATGCTTCTATTTTTAACTATTGTTTCCCTCAGTAGGTGGTCCCCTGAGGTAAAAGTGTTTGGAACAAATGTCTATCTCCCTCTCTGTCTTTCTTCTCTTGGAGATTATTCCATGGCTTTATTCCCACTGATGATATACTGAAATTAAAAGGTTTGAGGGGCCCTTCCAGATGTATCTTATGTAAATCTTAGGAGGAAACTTTTCAACTTTTATTTTTTAATTGTATTATTTTTCAGCAAGTGTGGAACCTATTATTGCTCAAACCGAAGGAGAAAACTGTTATGCTGTCCTGACATGACTTTTGCCTGAGCTGGAAGGATTTGAATGCTCAATCTTTACCCCCTCTACCTTGTATTACATCTTGGTTTGTCTGGATGGCCAGAAACAAGCTTAAGTATGAGGAAGACAATGTGGAAGCTGCTACCATTGTTACCAACTGTTACAGCTACCTATAGAAATTGTATTGTCATAAAAAGCTTCCTGATTTCCTATGTAACTCAACTACCAGCAATCTTAGAAAACTCTATTATGAACTTATTCAGTGGAGTTGCCCCCCAAAGGGATGGATAAAAGTAAACGCTGATGGCAATTTTTCTACCCCTAATGTATGGATAGGAGGAGTGTTCAGAAATGATAAAGGTGACTGTTTCTTCTACTTTCATTCTCCTACTAGGGTTGAGGACCCTTTGGATGCAGAAACTCAAGCAATTTTTTGGGTAATCTGCATGGCTCAAAAGTGTGGCATTAAATTCTTAATTGTTGATTCTGATTCTTAGATTTTAATCAATATTCTTGAAGGGAGGATACCAGCTCCATGGTATCTGAAATATTGGTTTGATAGCATGCAANCAATGCTCAATCTTTACCCCCTCTACCTTGTATTACAGCTTGGTTTGTATGGATGGCCAGAAACAAGCTTAAGTATGACAAAGCCAATGTGAAAGCTGCTGCTATTCTTACCAACTATTATAGCTACCTTCAAAAATTGTATTGTCATAGAAATCTACCTGATATCTTGTGTAACTCAATTGCCAGCAATCCTAGAAAACTTTTTATGAACTTATTCAGTGAAGTTGCCCCTAAAGGGATGGATAAAAGTAAACATTGATGGTAGTTTTTCTTCCTCTAATGCAGGGATAGGATGAGTGTTCAGAAATGATAAAGGTGACTGTTTATTCTCCTTTCATTCTCCTACCAGGGTTGAGGACTCTTTGGATGCAGAAACTCAAGCAGTTTTTTGGGCAAGCTGCATGGCTCAAAAGTGTGGCATCAAATTCTTAATTTTTGAATCTGATTCTCAAATTTTAATCAATATTCTTGAAGGGAGGATACCAGCTCCATGGTATCTGAAATATTGGTTTGATAGCATGCAAAGTTTATGTTGGGACAAAGAATCATTTACTCCCATACATATAGAGAAGGCAATAGACAAGAAATATGCTTGCAAGATTTGGTTTTCACTCTAAAATACCATTGATTGGCAAAAACCCCATGCCCCCCCCCTTAATTTTACATTTGAAAGGGGACCTTGAAGCTCTACCTTTTATTAGGCTATTTGGATATTCTGGGAAGGGACTTTCCATGCCCCCCCTTTTGTAACTTTTTTGTTTCTGTTTTAATGAATTAGGAGCTACTGTCTCCTTTTTATAATATATATATATATATATATATATATATATATATATATATATATATATA